>PVIW01010722.1:0-42230 GCA_004026585.1 Noctilio leporinus
CTATTCCTTGTATTCATATACTTGGTTCTGTTTTGCTTGTTGTTAGTTTTGCTCATTATTGTCCCGTAATGGGTGAGATCATATGATATTTGTCCTTCACTGACTGGCTTATTTCACTAAGCATAATACTCTCCAGTTCCATCCATGTTGTTGCAAAGGGTACAAGTTCCTTCTTTCTTTCTGCTATATAGAATTCTATGGTGTAAATGTACCAAAGTTTTTTGATCCAATCATCCACTGACGGGCACTTAGGCTGTTTCCAGCACTTGGCTATTGTAAATAGTGTCAGCGGCCTTTTCTGTTTTGTCTGTAGTTACAGGACTTCTTTCCAGCTGGTGTTCTGTTGGTAATTCCAGCTGACTTTTTCTCCAAAAACGTAATTCCAGATGCTACCTGGGAGGAGATTGGTGCAGCTCCATTTACTCCTCCGCCATCTTGCTGAATTTTTCGAAAATTGTTCTTTATGATAAGGCATGCCAGAAGAACAAACATTTCCTTTCATCTCAGAGGGCTTAAAAGTATTTTATCAGGGGCTCTTCAGGTTATAGGAATTGATACCCAGAAGTTACGAAAGAAATGGTTAAAGCCCTGGCTGGTAGCACAGTGGATAAGGTGCTGGCCTAAGAAGCCAAAGATCACTGGTTTGATTCCCAGCCAAGGCACATAATCAGGTTGCAAGCCAGGTCTCCAGCCAGGTCTGTAGCTGGAGGTGGGTGAAAGGCAACCATACATTGATGTTTCTCTCCCTTTCTGCTTCCCTCCCTTCCTCTCTCTCTGGAAATAATAAATAAAAACTAAAAATAAAAAATAAAAAATAAAAAAATTGCTTATTATTTAAAAAATGTTTTCACTTATTTTCTCATTCATATAATTATCATGCTTTAAAACTTTTCTTTGAAAAAGTTACACTATAGCTATATAAAAATTATTTTAAGCAACTATGATTTATTTAATGATACTATATAATGAACTTCAGGATTTAGTTTTCACATCCTTGAATCCCCATATTGACTCTTTATGACCATTGTTTGTTTTCTTACACTTCTTGCTTTTACCCCATCTAAACTTGCTTTTCTTTAAATGTAGGGTTACATCCATTCAAAGTCTGTTTAACACCACAACATTTTCAGAAGCCAAGGGTCCATTGTCCAGGAAGATCTGATGTTAATGCCTTTTTACCATAAATGGTCGAGTTCCAAGGTCCTCAAATTAAAGCTTGCCCCACCAGCACATCTGCATAGCTCTTCCCCATAATGCCTTAAAACTCCTTAATCCTTAAGCAAGATAGATTTCAAGCACCATTAAATCTCCCTTGGCACCTTTTTGATCATTAAGTCTTTCCTTACTCCAAACTCTGGGCTTGAAATTTTGGCTTCAAAGCATTGGCACCTAAACTTGGGTTTTGTAGCACAATTTCTGCGCTGATCTAGAAGACATTTTAAAATAGAAAGGGAAAATGAAACTATCTTTTACTAACTTAGGTAGTTTCTGAGAAATCAGGGCAATTACACCAATGAACACCCAGGATGTTTTTGGAACTGCCTAACAGTTCTTGACTCATCGTCTTTCAGCTTCCTGTAGTGAAGCTGAAAAATGCCATCCACTTTTGGTTTGTATCTCATATTCTAATCCTCTGCTGTCTCTGTGTACTGTATGAGGGGAAAGAAAAAGGAAATCCCCAGCATTTGATGAGGAAGAAGCTTGTAAGAAACCGACACAGCCAAACTAAAGGAAAGTGTTAGAATTCTTAAAACGTTATCCTGGAGGCAGCCTTCTGACCAGCTCTAAAAGATATCTGCTGTTGATTTTATAGTTAAGGTAAGATTGGAGCCAGAGTGGGAAAAGGTTTGAAAGGGTCGGGATGTGTTAAAAACCTTCTGTCCAGGATAGGATGCAGCTGAGCCTGATATTGAATATCAGACTTAATTAAAAACTAAATTATGGTGCTGTCAGACAGGAAGCAGAATTCGTTATGTGCCAGGTCCATTTGCTTACTGCTGAATTAGGCATAAACATGTGTAGATCTAAATCCCATTGCTAGTGCTCCTAGGCTTCAAAAAATATCTCTTGGCACTTTCTTTTTTTACACTATTTTTTCTATTTCTACAGCTAGGTTTCTCTCTGTCTCTCTCTCATGAATGATTCTACTGATATAAATAGACATTTATTTATTTACTTCCACTATTTTGAAAACAGACTTAAGAGTCTTGAGTGTAATAAAATGTCATACAGATAACCAGTTGCAGGGTTAGTATTGGAAATCAGGTCTGCCTTACTTTAAAGCCAAAATGAATGTGTGTGTGTGTGTTTGTATGTGTGCACATGCACACATGCTCATGTATGATGCATTCTTATATTGTTTTTATTTATAAAAGGTTATGGGGCTCTAATAGTGATAGGGAGAATACATTTCAGAGTACACATCTTGAGTTATGAACAGTATGAACAGTTTGAGCTATGAATGGCAGAACAATAAATATGGAGCTTGAACATATTTATTTGCAAAGATTTTGAAATTGGGCTTTCTTAAAAGCATTCAAATTTTAACCAGATAACATTTGGGAGCAATCTTTAAAATACTTTTTTTTAATTAATATAGATACATGGCTCTAATGTTATTCATTGGGAAGTCTGAGAATTCAGACTAATTAGTTACCTCTCCCATTATGATGACATCCCACAAGCACAAGAGCTTTAAAGCTCCTATTATCTACATATAGATTTAGATTGTATATCTCCTGCTTCTCTTGCTAATTGTTGCAGATCTTTACTACCATTCCCCATTTCTTTCCAATCTAAAAATACTTATGATCCTTGCTGTATACAAACCAGACAACCAGAACTGTACAAATTTGTTACTAATGTTGATTTGGAGGTGATATTAGAATGGAAAAGAATCTTGGCATTTGAGTCTGTAAAATCATGCCACTCTGTAGATCTGGCATTTTCATTTCTTTTTTCTTTCCTTCTTTTTTAAAAAAGATTTTATTCATTATTTTTAAAGAGAGGGGAAGTGAGGGAGGATGAAAAAGAGAGAAACATCGATGTATGGTTGCCTTTTACCTGTCTCCATCTGGCGACTTGGCTGGAGACCTGGCTTGCAACCTGGTTATGTGCCCTGACTGGGAATCAAACCAGCAACCCTTAGGTTTGTAGGCCAATGCTCAATCCACTGAGCCATACCAGCAAGGCAGATCTGGCATTTTCTGACTCCTATGCCCTAGTGCTATGTCATTTGCAAAGGACATCCTCTTACCTCCTCCCAAGCTGTTTCAGTTTTTAATTATCTGTGCCTGGATGATCTCCAGGACACTGACTATAAGGGGAGTGGTGGGGTAGGGGACATCCATAATAGTGTCAACAACAACAAAAACAGTTATATAGTAGTTATATACATAACTACTATATATAGTAGTTATATAGTAGTTATGTATATAACTACAGTTAAAACAAGTAGTAAGAAAAGCCAGACCTGTTCATTCTAAGATTTCAGTGAAAGAAAACATCAAGCAGATAAAGGGTGTTTATCTTCTGTAGTACATAAATCATCACTTGTAAATGGAAGAAAATTGTTCTTTATGATAAGGCATTCCAGAAAAACAAACATTTGCTTACATCTCAGAGGGCTTAAAAGTGTTTTATCAGGGACTCTTCAGGTTATAGGAATTGATATCCAGAAGTTACAAAAGAAATGGTTAAGTATTATGTTTTTTTAATGTTTTCACTTATTTTCTCATTCATATAATGATCATGCCTTAAAAGTTTTCATTGAAAAAGTCACACTATAGCTATATAAAAATTATTTTAAACAAATATGATTTATTCAATAATACTATATAATACTATATATGTCGGTTTCTTACAAACTTCTTCCTCATCAAATGCTGGGGATTTCCTTTTTCTTTCCCCTCATACAGTACACAGAGACAGCAGAGGATTAGAATATGAGATACAAACCAAAAGTGGATGGCATTTTTCAGCTTCACTACAGGAAGCTGAAAGATGATGAGTCAAGAACTGTTAGGCAGTTCCAAAAACATCCTGGGTGTTCATTGGTGTAATTGCCCTGATCTCTCAGAAACTACCTAAGTTAGTAAAAGATAGTTTCATTTTCCCTTTCTATTTTAAAATGTCTTCTAGATCAGCACAGAAATTGTGTTACAAAACCCAAGTTTAGGTGCCAATGCTTTGAAGCCAAAATTTCAAGCCCAGAGTTTGGAGTAAGGAAAGACTTAATGATCAAAAAGGTGCCAAGGGAGATTTAATGGTGCTTGAAATCTATCTTGCTTAAGGATTAAGGAGTTTTAAGGCATTATGGGATTTAGTTTAATAGACTTTGAATGGACGTAACCCTACATTATAGAAAAGCAAGTTTAGATGGGGTAAAAGCAAGAAGTGTAAGGAAACAAACAGTGGCCATAAAGATTCAATATGTGGTTTCAGGGAGGTGAAAACTAAGAAGCAGAAGCAGGCCTAAACCAACAAAATGTCAGATTCAAGGTAGCAATAGATTAGAATTAGGAAATGGTTTTCCTATGTCTATGAAATATTTAAGAGCCAGTGGGGTAGCCTATAGTGGGCCTAGGACTTATTTTACTATGACTTGCTTTGCTGTTTTTTTGTATTTCTGTTTTTCTTTTTAAAATAATTTCTTCAGGAATTTGGGCCATGCTGGAGAGCAATATGTCCCAGGTTCAGGAAACAAAAGATTTCTCTGCTTAAAGACTGGAAATTCCAGTTCATCCCATTTATTCCCTTGTAGACTAGGTGACACCCTGGACATGGCCTCAGAGATCCAGATGCCAGGCCCAGTGTGCCTCATTGAAAACATGGAAGGGCAGCTGGTAGTTAATCAGGAAGCTCTGAAGATCCTGTCTGCCATCACACAGCCTCTTGTCGTGGTGGCCATTGTGGGTCTCTACCGCACGGGCAAGTCCTACCTGATGAACAAGCTGGCCGGGAAGAGCAAGGGTGAGTGACACCAGCAAAGCTCTGCTGACTCCCTTCTATTCACCCCACTCCCAGCATGAATACAGAGATGTGAAGAGAGAAAGTTAGAGGTAGGGAAGCATACTGAAAGATAATGTTTGGGCCACAGCTGGATAATTATCTTCTGGGATGTGAAGGACAGAGCTCTGTTCCTGACATCACCTCTGGTTTTGTTTTGTTTTGTTTTCAAACTTAGTATCTCATTGGAAAACACAAAGTATTTTTTTTCTTTTTTTAAAGATTTTATTCATTATTTTCAGAGAGAATGACAGGGAAAGAGGAAGAAAGGGAGAGAAGCATCAATGTGTGGTTGCCTTTCACCTGCCTACAGCTAAGGATCTGGCTGGAGACCTGGCTTGCAACCTGGTTATGTGCCCTGACTGGGAATAAAACAAGAGACCTTTGGGTTCCCAGGCCAGTGCCTATCCACTGAGCCACCAGCCAGGGCTACAAAATATCTTCTAATCATAAGGAGTAAGGTAGCAATAAAATAACATTTATATATGTAATTATACACTATTAAAATTTTACTGGCATAATGTTTTTGTAAAAATAACCCATCAATTTTCGAACCTGTGGGATAAAATTATTTTGCCATCTTTCTATTGTGGTTTGGATCACTACTGGTTATACCTTTTTCCATTGAGACATCTTGCTTTCCTTAAACCCTGCTCAGTTGTAAAGAAAGTCTCCCACTTCCAGATCTCTGGATCTATTACAACCTCTCCACTCCCCCAGCAGGCTTCTCTGTTGGGACCACAGTGCAGTCTCACACCAAGGGAATCTGGATGTGGTGTACGCCTCATCCTGAGAAGGCAGACCACACCCTTGTTCTGCTCGACACTGAGGGACTCGGAGATGTAGAAAAGGTAAGGAATAGGATTCTTTTTTAAATTAAGCTTCTCATCTCTTAACATCTTTTTCTAATTTATTTATTATCATTGTATTACAATTGATTCATTTTTCCCCATTGTTCCTTCCTGCCCCACCTTGTTGTCCATGTCCATGGGTCTAACACATTAGCTCTTAGACTACACCCTTCCCTTGCTTTCTCCCTTCCCCCCGGCCACCATCATTCGACTCCTTTCTTTTTGCCATGCCTTTCGTTCCATTCTGCTTGTGTTTGTTTTGTTCATTAGTCTCCTACATTAAGTGAGATCATATGGTATTTGTCTTCTACTGTCGGTTAATTTCACTAAGCATGATATTCTCCAGTTCCATCCATGGTATTGCAAATGGTAGGAGTTCTCTCTTTCTTTCTGCTATGTAGTACTCCATTGTGTAAATGTACCAGTTCTTTTTATTCATCCATTCATCTTTTGATGGGCGCTTAGGCTGTTTCCAGCACTTAGCTATTGTACATAGTGCTGCTATGAACATAGGGGTGCATAGGTTCTTCTGAGTTGGCATTTCAGGATTTTTAGGGTATAACCCTAGCAGTAAAATTGCTGGGTCATAAGGCAGATCAATTATTTTTTTGAGGAAATTCCCTACTGTTTTCCATAGTAGCTGCACCAGCCTGCATTCCCACCAACATTCACCAAGGTTCCCTTTTCTCCACATTCTCACCAGCACTTGTTGTTTGTTGATTTGTTAATGATGGCCATTTTGACAGGTATGAGGTGATATCTTTTTTTTTTTTTTTAACGATTTTATTTCATTATTTTTAGGAAGAGGGGAAGGGAGAGAGGCAGAGAGGGAGAGAGATATCAATGTATGGTTGCCTTTCACCTGCCTCCAGCCACAGATCTGACTGGAGACCTGGCTTACAACCTGGTTATGTGTCCTGGCTGGGGAATTGAACCTGCGACCTTTGGGGCTCTTGTGAACTGTGAATTTTTTTATATTGCTTCCATTTCACTAGTTGTTATTGGTCTATTCAGACTTTCTACTTCTTCTTGATTCAGTTTTGGAAGATTATACATTTCCAGAAATTTTCCCATTTCACCCAGGATTTTGTCAAATTTCTTGTCAAATAGTAGTTGTTTGTAGCAATTTCTTACAATTTTTTGTATTTCTGTGGTATCAGTTGTGATTTCTCCTCTGTCATTTGTGATTTCGTTTATTTGGGTCCTCTCTCTCTTTTTCTTGATGAGTTTGATTAATGGCTTGTCAATTCTGCATATCTTTTCAAAGAACTGGTGCCTAGATTTATTGATCCTTTGAATTATTCTTTTAATCTCTAAGTCATTTAATTCTGCTCTGATTTTGATCATTTCCTTCTACTTGCTTTGGGCTTTGTTTATTGTTGTTTTTATAGTTTTATGGTTAGGTTGTTTATTTGAGTCTTAACATTCCTTACACAGAGATTTTTGTTGTACTTCCACCTGACCAGAGTATATCATTTTTTTTCTCTTTCTATATTTAATAGTCAAATTTGGAAACCTAAACTGAGAAAAACATATTTATGAGCCAAAGTCATGTTGGAGAGACTACACTAATGTGGAGCTAGGCAGTTAACCCAAATACAAGAAGATGGTGTGGATAATATCCCTCTCACAAGCCTGACCCTGCAGAGAATAGTGATTAGCACTAGACTCTGGGTCAGAGAAATTTGAGTTCAGCTGGGGCTCTGGCACTTGTAAGTGTCACACTTTGACCAACAAAAGTAAGTGTCCCTAAATCTTTGAGTTTTTTCTTTGGTCTTATCAATCTTACCAGTTGAAAGTACATGAGCTTTTTTCACCTCTATGCTGGTAAATGTTTAACAATCAGCTTGCTGGGGATGGAAAATCAGGGAAAGCCTTGACTCATAGCACTTGCCAGTTCTCTATGGAAAGTAGCTGATTTCTAAGCTCCCAAAGTGAAGTCACTAAACTTAGGGTTTGAGATTGATGTTCATAATCAGCCCCTGTTGGTTGGTGTAAGATGGTTCTAGCATACAACTGGACCTTTCCCTGGAACCTCCCCTGTTGTTTAGTTTTAGTTTTGCTTTTAAGCTACCACAAATCCAATATGTTCAACCTTGGTTTGTGCCTTAGTTTCCTCATGTATAACATGGAATAGTTATAAATCTATCTCATAGAATTGTTTTGAGTACAGATATAATGATGTAAACTATGCTGTTTACCCCAGTAACTTTGCAAACACTTAACTATTTATAAGAGGGACTGGTGAGCTAAGAGTATATGGTTCTATAAAAATTACCATGCTAGTGACATAACTATTCTATTAAAATTTATATGTCTCTCACAATTGTTTTTGTTTGTGTCATTGAACATTGTACATCAGGGGCTTATTTTTAATGATTGCTCATTTGGGAATACCATGAGACATGACTTCAATTTGTTTTGACTTCTAGGGTGACAAGAATAATGATACTCACATCTTTGTACTGGCAATACTACTGAGCAGTACCTTTGTCTACAATACCATCAACAAAATTGACCAGAGGGCTATCGACCTATTGCAGTATCCTTTTATGATTCAGGATGACACCAAAGTCAGGGAGAACTCTTTTATCCACTAACTGCAATTATGAGTCCTTTGAAACAGACATAAAAAATTTTAAGATGATAAACATTAAAAGTACAAAACAAAAACAAAAACAAAAACAAAAATGAGCCCTTATGTTTACTGATGAAAATGGGGAATTGGTTATAGCCAAAAGAGAAGATAATGGTATAGATATGTCTGGTATTCAGTACAGGCTTAGCTGTAGTCCTGTTTCCACCAGTATTCCTTAATTGTGTCTCAGTTATGTAATAGAACTGTCAAATCTGGTTAGGACACTATCCTCACCTGATCTTGGTGGAGTTGAAGATGCAGCTGACTTTGTGATCTTCTATCCAGACTTAGTGTGGACTCTGAGAGATTTCTACCTATCCCTGGAAACAGATGGGCAACACATTACAGCAGATGAGTACCTGGAGAATTCACTGAAGCTGAAGCAAGGTAACAGGGCCTTAAGTTTTGGAAAAAGAGAATAATACAAGAATATCTCTGGGTATGGGCAGTTACATTTACAGTTTCCTATATTTATTCATCTGACTAAACTGCCCAGTAAATAATTAAATGAATAAATTAGATATTAAATTGTATTACTCCCTGTTCTTAGAACACATTGCTTTTCTTTTTTCCTTCCTTTGATGGGGATTACCTTTAAACTTTTTGCTTAGGGTTTGTAGAGATGTGTTGAAATAAATAACATCAGGTGGAAGGCAAATTTATTCAAGGGAAATGGATTAAAATGAACACTAAATAAATCTTACTTTTCTATACTATACTAAATAAATCTTACTTTTCCTTCCCTATACTAAATAAATACTAAACAAATCTTACTATACTGAATAAATAAATCTGTACTATACTAAATAAATCTTACTTTTCCTTCCCTAGACACTGTCCAAAATCATCCCGTACTAAATAAATCTTACTTTTCCTTCCCTAGACACTGATCAAAATCATCAAAATTTCAATTTACCCCGTCATTGTATACAGAAATTCTTTCCAATAAAGAAATGTTTCATCTTTGACTTGCCTGCTCACCGGAAGAAGCTTGCCCAGCTAGAGACACTACACGATGATGAATTGGATACTGATTTTGTGCAACAAGTGACAGATTTCTGTTACTACATCTTTCACCATTCCAAGACTAAAACTCTTCCAGGAGGCATCAAGGCCAATGGACCTCGTGAGTATCTTTTTGAGGATTTTCTGTCAACTCAACATAAAGAATGGGGACACTATTGAAAGTTTCTTCTTTCACTGTCAATGTTGAAAATGCATAGTCAGTTACTACCAAGAAAATTATATAAATCTCATTTATTAAGCTCCAGTGGGAACCAACAACATTTCTAGTGATTATTTTAGTAATGCCTCTAAAGTAGAATAAAATAGGAATATAACCTGAAGAAAAGATCAAGTTAAAGAATTCTATTCATAAGTGGTCCACTGTTGGACTTTGCTAACCCACATGAGTTGGCAACATTTGTTCCACAAATATAATGGATACTTATTGTGAGTCAAAGGCTTTGATAAGCACAAAATGAGAACTATATGTTCTTTGTAGAAATGGAACTTACTTGATATAAACTTTAAACAAACGGAGTCCAAAATTGTCTAAAACCCTGAAGGAAATCTAAGGAGACATCTTGGTCCAGTTTTTTTTCTAAAGACTCTATATTTATTTCTATAAGACTTTATAATTATTTCTATACTCTAGAGCAACAATTTCCAACTGTGTACCTCAAGAATTTTTAAAACAGGCAGTACCTGACTATTTAGGGGTGCTGGCCTATTTTTCCTTAGATTGACAAATAATTTTTTTAAGTGATAAGAGCCAACCCAACAATAGCCATCCAGCATGAATGAATGAAAATTATACTTATTTTTGTCAGATTGGCAAAAATGTAATATATTTTTTGTGTGCTACATAATTTTAGTAATGAGTTTATGTGTGCTATGAGATGGAAAATGTTGAAAATTGCTTCTCTAGAGGCATAGTAAATGCAAACAAATTATGCAAACAGCAAGAAAGACAAAGAAAAAGCAAGTTGCAACACAGAGGAAAGGTTACCTGGCCAAACCTGTTCACATTGTGTTTTTTCAGCTAACATTCATACCAGTTTTACATACAAAAGTGGAAGAATAAAGGGAATTCTAAGGGGACATGAAAACTGAGGAAGAGGGAAAGAAAGAGTAAAGAGGCAAAAGGCCTATAGCAGTCTAATCAATGAATATGCATAACTTTATTTCCTCATGTCTCAATAAAAAAAGGATGACATGGGGATGATCACATACATCTTGAGATTTCTCCCTTGAACACTTCATTTTCCCAAAGGAAAAAAAGTAATGGATTCCTTGTCACACATTTTCCTGGAGAAAAACTTATTTGGGCCAATTGAACACTATGCAGAATAATAAAAAAGCTCAGGCAATGCATTGTTAAATTAACATTCTCAGAACTACTCAGTTTACAGCATGCCCTATTTCTCTGCAAGTAATGCAACCATGCCTTTCCCCTGAAAAGATTTAGAAAGCCTGGTGCTGACCTACGTCAATGCCATCAGGAGTGGGAAACTGCCCTGCATGGAGAACTCAGTCTTATCCTTGGCCCAAATCAAGAACTCAGCTGCAGTACAAAAGGCCATTGCCCACTATGACCAGCAGATGGGCGAGAAGGTGCAGCTGCCCACAGAAACCCTCCAGGAGCTGCTGGACCTGCACACGACCTGTAAGAAGGAGGCCCTTGATGTCTTTGTGAAGGATTCATTCAAGGATGTGGACCAAAAGTTCCAGGAGGAATTAGAGGTAATTCTTTTCTTTTCTTTTGCTTTTTGCTCTAGTTTATGGAGATTACAAGGCAAAGTATTGCTATGATATGCAAAATGGGGACTTGATTAAGAAAATTAATTCTTACTAGACTGAAAAATAATGACTGTCACTTATGTAACCAAGATATCACTGTTATTCTGAAAATAAACAAACAAATAAATAAATAAATGTAATTATTCTAGGTCCGATGGATTCTGATATTTTCACATACACACAACTCACCTTACCACGTTCCATCCATGGACTAATTTTTTAAATTAATTTCATTTCTTAAAAATTATATTTATAAAGTATAAATCAGTTTTCCTTTTAAGTTCTTCAAGTATACAGAATTGCCAAAAGGATCTACTAAGAGGTTATGTCTCCAGGTTATATAGCCTATACTCATGTCATTCTAGCCAATTATTTGACTTCACCTCCTGAATGGGAATCACAGTTGCAGTAAAATACTGAAATAAGGAATGACTGTAAATGAGTAGGTTGCATTTAAAATTACATCATGAGGCTAGAGATCTGTCATCATATCTGAAGCAGAAATAGTGAGAGAAAGGGGTTTCAGGAGATTGAAAATACTAAACTAAGTCATTTTTCTCTACTCTGTATCATTCTTGGAACTTTTCTAGGTTTCGTATACAGCAAGGATACTGTCTTGCTGTAGTTCTCTACTTTCTAGAAAAAATATGGAAATTCTTTCTGAGAATAATTTCTAGAAATAGTGAAGGGTTGCTAACATCTTTCCATTGGTCTTTCTCCCTTTGAAGACCCTGCTGAAAGCAAAACAGGATGACTTTTGTAAACAGAACTTAGAAGCCTCATCAGTCCGTTGCTCAGCTTTACTTCAGGATATTTTTGGTCCTCTAGAAGAAGATGTGAAGCGGGGGATTTATTCAAAGAAAGGGGGACATCATCTCTTCATTCAGAAGACAGAAGAGCTGAAAGCAAAGTATTATCAAGAGCCCAGGAAAGGGATACAGGTATCCCTAATTTCATGCATTATTGTGTTGGTGGGGGGCCCTTTCAAAATCTGGTGAAGACAGAAATGCAGTATTTATGCTCTAATAATAGCTGGGGGATTAAACTGAACTTTCACCATAATCACCAAACTTGCACTACAACCGTAAACATTCATTGCAGTATAGGGACTTTTTTGATTACATAAGACAGAATTCTGAGACTTGAAATGAACTTTACAAAATGGTGATTCCCTAGTTTACACGAAATATTCAAATTTAGTTACAACTACAGCTGCATTCAGGAATTTAAACAATGCCATCAATTTCCCACCCTTCTTTCTAACTTCCATGTAGTTTTCTGTCCTGTTTTCCTCACTATTGGTTTCATTCTCAGGCATGGCAGCAAAGATGACACCAACATCTCCAAGTTTAACTAGATCTTTCTCCCTCAGTTGCAAGGGAGAGAGAGAACATTTCCCCCAGCATCTGAATCAGTGTTTAAAACACCGAAGTTGAGCAATTTCTCACCGGCACCAAAATCCTTTGTGCTCTGATTGGCCAGCCCGGGGTTTGTGCCCCACCTTGTGACAGAGTCTTGATTGCCTGTTCCAGCAAATGCAGGCTGAGCATTTACGGAGCATTTACGGGGGAGGAAAAGATGCTGGGAAGACAAAGAAATAAAAAGGCTTACAAATTGCCTAATCACAATTTCTTACTTCTAACGGTATGATTTCGTGGCCCCTAGGCTGAAGAAGCTCTGCAAGAATATTTACAGTCCAAGGAATCTGTGAGTGCTGCCATTCAACAGACAGAGCAGGCTCTCACAGCAAAGGCAAAGGAGCTGGAAGGTGAGAAGAAACAGGAAGATGCAAGATAGAACTTTCTATTCATTTTAGGTTAATTTGGCCTGGTTTACTTGGGATCATTAGAGCAAGAATAGCAAAGTTGATTTTAGCTCTTCAAACTTTATCTGAATAGGGTAAGTTTTCTATGAAGGAAAAACAGCCATAGAGGATTTTCTCTATGAAGCAGCAGCAATAACAAATAAGAATGAGAAACAAAAGAAAGGGGCTTTTTAATCCTGAGAGGATTATGAAGCAGCAGCAATAACAAATAAGAGTGAGAAACAGAAGGAAGGGGCTCTTTAATCCTGAGAGGTTTGTCATTTTCTTCTTTCTCAGAAGCACATTTGAGAGAAAGGATTGCAAAGGTGAAAGCACAAAGCCTGGAGAGGACTCAAAGGCAGGCACAGCAAATGATGAAGCTGAGGGAGGAACAGCATCAGGAGCGACTGAGACAAATAAAGAGGGAAGGAGCCCACCATTTGGCTGAGCAAAAGAGGGCTTTGGAACATAAGCTCCAGGTACTCATCCATTGTTCCACCTCAGATTTTTCATCATATCTTCTCTCTCTTTATTGATGAGTGTGAAGCCGTGACAAAGAAACAGAGGCAGCACACTGTTGTAGCTCAGGCAGGCTGAGTCTCTGGAATTGGACAGCCTGGGTAACAGTCCCAGCTCTAATGATAGGGTTTGGGCAAGTTATCTGTACCCTCTATGCCTTAGTTTCCAATTGTGGAAAATGGAGGCAGTAATAATACCTGTTTTATAGTGTAGTTAATAATGAAATGATTTAATGTTTATGTTTAGATTGGTGCTGAATACAGAATAAGCACTATACTTTGTTAAATAAAATCCAAGGGCATTTCTAACCTGTAGTAATTAGTCTCATTGGTTATGTTGTTAATTGCTATAAGCAATCTTTTCCTTTTGTCATAGATTAAGTTGTTAAATTAATTTCATATTACTATGTCTATGCCCTTGTCTTTGCCTTAACTGTCACTGTTCCTTGAGGTTTTTAACTTGCAGTTTGTTTCCTACAGTCCTTTATTATCATTACTCAATAAGCACTAGTTTCTATTTACCAAGTACCATACAAAATACTTTACATGCATTCTCTCATCTAATCTGTTCATTGTAAGGCAGAATGATTATGTCTCCATTTTTCTGATTAAACCATTAGGTTCCAAAGAGATAACTAAATGCCAATATCACATAGCCTAGCAAGTTCTCAGAACTGTCTTCTTAGTGAGCGAGAGTTGTAGTGCTTTTATTTCTGCAAACCTAGTATTAAATTCTTCTGTGAGCATCCTTTTGAGACAAAGTGCACCCTAACAATCCCCCAACATGACTGGTTTACCTATAGGTCCTAGCAAAGGGCATAATGGTCAACCTGGGATTCTTGATCTCCTCACTCTTACCTCTGCTTCTGCCCATAACTGTGGTGATCTGTAACAAATTGCTTGATCTGAAGCTCAGACTCCTCATCTGACTGCAGATGTCACCTAGACGCCTAGTTGTTGTATTAGTTTCCCCTCAAAGAATTAGATCTGATGTTCCTATTTGTATAAATGAAAATTGAAGTCAAAATGTGAGTCAGACTGCCCAAAGAGGAAGGGGAAAGGTACCTCTGGATGCAGTTCTTGAGATGCCAATACTTCAGGAATTGAGAGATGGTGATCTTTCTGAAACTAGAGAAAGAGATATGGGAGAATTACTCAGATAGAAAACCAAGAAGGAGTGCTTGCTTCAGCAGCACATATACTACACATATACTAAAATTGGAACAATATAGAGAAGATTAGCATGACCCCTGCACAAGGATGACATGCAAATTTGTGAAGCGTTCCTTATTTTAAAAAAAAAAAGTAAGAAAACTAAGAAGGAGACATAAAATAGATGTGAGTAGAAAGGAGGATTTAGGGACTATTCTTTGTTACTGATAACTTAAGACAAGTAAGGAAAGTCAATGATTTGGGCTTATCCTCTTCTTCTCCCAATAATGTGGATATCACTTTTTGTTAAACTCAATAGTTTTATTTATCACACTTTAGGAAGAGGAAGAGGGTGAGAAGGAGCAGAGGACAGCCCAAGATAAACTGACAAGACTTCAGAATGACATCCTCGATCTATACCAACAACTAGACTCATATGATTCATCATGCGTCTTGCTCTAAAGCTAGACTTCAGAACTTTTCATGTTTACTTTCACTGAGGACAGAAAGAAACAGGAACCTATGAAACTTGAGACAATACCCAACTAAATAAATTTTATAACAATTATACGAAACTTTTGCATTGTTATAAAGCTCATAATTGGTAAAAATGTGTATTTTAATAGCTTAAGCAATGGTTACTTCCTTTAAAAGATTATGAATTGTATAATAAGGGACATTTGATAATGACATATATTTGATAGAGATATTTGGCTCATTCTTTCAGGGGAAACTTTCTCTTGTACCCCAGTTTCACCCTTCTAATTTTCTCAGTATGGATTGGAAGTGACTAATGGGGTGTGATTCATATAGGTTAAGTCAAATGGGACTTGACCGAAGTCTTGAGCTCAGGTAGACATCGTTCCTGCTAGGTTGCTGGATGCCATCTGAGGGAGTTGTTAATGGTAAGACAATTAATCTAGCTTCTTAGTGGAAACAATGTATAGTTCTCAATTGGGTGAAAGCTTCTCAGTCTATGGGCAGTGATGTGACTACTGATCATGGTCAGTAGAGTTTGCTTAGAAAGATTCCAAGCTATAAGCAAATAACACTGTAATAACATAGAGGTGCTCCAGAAGATGGAAGGGACTACCAATATGGAAATTATGTCATAGGCTGAAGAGCTAAAGAAGCCTTTCTATAGTTGCCCTCACAAAGGACATAGACTAATTAGGACATTTATATCA
The DNA here is from genome assembly GCA_004026585.1 of Noctilio leporinus. NCBI lineage: Eukaryota > Metazoa > Chordata > Mammalia > Chiroptera > Noctilionidae > Noctilio > Noctilio leporinus. The sequence continues at coordinate 15,960 of PVIW01010722.1, forward strand.
TGAAAAAATGTATACTGGACTTAATAATTGTGTTTTGTATCTTTATAATCCTTTAGTGCCTATAAATAAATGGTATAAAGAATCTTAGATAATGTGCAAAAATGTCTGATGGGTTCATTTTATTTTATGCTTGCTTAGAATGCTAAAGTTAGATAACCTTAATTCTGTGGAATCATGTATGAAAGCCTACTGATTTCTCTTAAAACTATGAATTGTACACATAGGTGTTTGTATATATTTTTAACAATAAAGAACTATAAAATTTTGGATAATTCTACTACTTTATTTTTATTTTTCAATTGTTAAAAGTCTATGGGAATTTCCAGTCATGATGAAGGTGTAGGTAGAGAAGCTAGGTCTCCTCATATAACCATAGAAATACAGCCAAATGGCCACAACAAATAATAACCAAAACCATTAAAAAATCAAGCTATATGGTAGTCTGACAACCAAGGATTTAAAGAAGCCACATACACCCAGGCAGGTAGGAGGGGCAGAGTAGAGACAGGACAGAGAGGTACAGAATGGGTGGTCCCACATTTATGTGTGGTGGATAAAAATTAGGAGGGTTACCCTGGGAGCAAGCGATCCCAGGCCAGTACACACAGCCCAGGGTTCTAGCACCCAGGAGATAAACCCCCATTACCTCTAGCTATAACAACAGTGGGGGTTAGGATAGCAGAAGAAACTTCCAAATGTTCCCTGCTTAAAGGCCTGAATGTATGCAAACCTCAGAGCAGCAGCTAAACAGGAGCCAGTCACATTCAGGAAGTGGGTAAAGTGACTGGAAACAGGGCAAGTGCCAGGCAAACCTCCAGAATCCAGGCAGTGGCATAGTCCCTTCTCTGAGTCCTCTCACCACTACAGAGGCACAAAGTGGTGAAGCTGTGGCCTGGCCCTGGCAATTACCTCAGGCTCCACCCCACACAATTTACAGGTGCCTTTCCTACATAGGCCACTCTACTAAGACAGGGGGTCAAAGCAGCTCTACCTTATACATAGAAGCAAACACAGGGAGGCTGCTATACTGAGGAGGCAAATAAACATGGCCCAGATGAAAGGACAAAACAAAATCCCAGAAAAAACCTAAACAAAATAGAGATGGCCAACCTATCACATGCAGAGTTCAAAACACTGGTGATCAGGATGCCTAGAGAACTCACCGAGTATGGCAAAAACAGAAAGAAATGAAGGTTACACTAAGTGAATTAAAGAAAATTCCACAGGTAACCAATAGTGAAGTGAAGGAAGCTAGAATTCAAATCAACAATTTGGAGTATAAGGAAGAAATAAATGTTCAACCAAAACTGAAAGAAGAAATACAAGTTTTGTTGTTGTTGTTGTTGTTTTTAATGAGGGTGGACTTAGGAACATCTAGGACATCTTCAAATGTGCCAACATCTGAATCATAGGGATGCCAGAAAGAGAAGAGAAAGACCAAGAAATTGAAAGCTTATTTGAAAAAATAATGAAAGAAAACTTCCCAAATTTGGTGAAGGAAATAGACATACAAGTCCAAGAAGCACAGAGAGTTCCAAATAAGTTGTCCCTGAAGAGATCCACACCAAGACACATCATAATTAAAATGCCAAAGATTAAAAATAAATAGAGAATCTTAAAAGCATCAAGAATAAAGCAGAGAGTTACCTACAAAGGAATTCCCATAAGACTATCAGCTGATTTCTCAAAAGAAACTTTACAGGCAAGAAGGGACTGGCATAGTCAGCCTTGCAGTGTGTGGGATGAGTCAACACTGGGACCCCGTCAGCTGCTCCCTTACTTCTCTCCTTAAAGCCACCACTTCAAATTCTCCTTAAGTGTCTCTAGTCCATTCAGCCCTCCCTCTGCTGAAGCCCAGGGTAAGTGGGTGCTAATGTATTTTCATGCATGGTCACTTTAGTAATTCTCTGTTTCTAGTGCTTTCAGGCTAGCAAACCCACCAGCTTTTTGCTTTCCACAGCTGGATGCTGTTTTACTCTCAGCTGTGTTGCTGTAGGCTGGGAACACCAGGTGAGGGTTTAGAACTCACCCTTCTCAGGTGGAACCTCTGACTCCAGCCCCTTCAGCTGCCACCTGGGGGATCCCAGTCAGCCCCCTCATGTCATTTCCTACCAGGTCACGTTGTGATGGAGCAACCTCTTCCTTTCTGTCCATAGTTATAAGGCTTCTCTCCATCTGGTGTTCTCTTGGATATTCTGGATGATTTCTCCTTAATTAAGTTGTAATTCCTGATTAGTCCTGGGAGGAAATTAGTGGAGCTCCACTTACTTGGTTCCTCTTCTTGGTAAACTTTTTAAAGTGCATATATCAGACCTCATAATTGTTGCTAAAATGTTTTACTTAAAATTATTATTTTATTTACATTTTTTAATGTATTGCTTTCAACAATTGTTTATATTACCCATGAAAATTTATGAATCATTAGGTAAATTATCATTTCAAGCTACTTTTTCCTACTGACAAGTAAACTTATTTGAGTTTTAGTACACATGGGTAGACTAGAAGAACTGTATTTAATGTTGATAACTCTAAGACATGTCTGTTTAATTAAACCAACAGATTTAAATAAGCCTTACTAGCAAATATTTTTTAGAAAAGTGAATAACATTTGCATTAGTTTGTTATATATATTTAATTTATATAAATGCTTAACTCCTTTAAGCCAATGAAACAGACATTCTTCAAGAACTAATCTTTTTAGTAATATCATTCAGAGGTAGAAAATACCATACCATATATTCAACATAGAAACAAACACAAAGATCACAACTAGAGATTACAACACAGAGCTACTACTATTTGTAAAGAAGTCATAATTTTTAATTTGCTTTTCACTAATAATTTTTAAGGAGGCTGGTGGCAGCCAAATTTAGGCAAGGGAGACTTTTCAGCTGCTTGTGTTTTTTGAGGCTCTCCTGTATTACTTTATTCGTAAGTTTATTCTGTCTCAGGCAATTGTGGGCTGCATGCACATTTCTGATTATCTGCAGCAGAGCCTAGGGAGGAGCTGAGGAGGATTTTTTAAAATTCCTATCATACTTTGAAAAACCACTTTCCAATTTTGCCAAATCTGATCAAAGAGAAATTAAATTTCTTCATTTGTCTTTTCAGGTTTTAGACAAGACAAATATAAGTATTTCTGGTGGTATTAAATACTTCCATGGATGCATGAGGGTGCCACATTTATTATCCTTCAGAGTCATTTCCTCTAATAGCCAAAAGTAAGAATTGATAACTTGCATGTCTTAGGAAATAGAAAGTTAAAGCAAGGCCTCAAAAAGATGACTTTCTAGATGGACATATAAACGTGTAAAAATATAAAGGCAAAAAAGAAATGATAATCTTTTCTAGAAGTAGAACCAAAAACTATAATATAAAAGAGAATGTGTTGAGTTTAATAAATGGGAACAAGTACTCTGAAAAATAAGAGCAAGAGGAGAATATGTCCTATGGGGGAAAATAGTAGTAGGTCAAAGAGAGTTGGTCTTCAACACGGTTATAGAGCCTGGTATGGCTCAGTGGATTGGGTGTCATCCCACAAAGCAAAAGGTCCCTGGTTTCATTTAAGGTCAGGGTACATGTCTGGGTTGTGAGCCAGGTTCCCACTGGGGGTGCACAAGAGGTAATAGATCAATGTTTCTCTTGCATATCACCGTTTCTCTCCCTCTCTCTCTCCCCCTCTCTAAAAAAATAAATAAATAAAAATCTTTAAATATATATATATATATATATATGTGTGTGTGTGTGTGTGTGTGTGTGTGTGCATATATACTTATAAAGAGGCTATAGAATTTAGATGTACAGATGGAAGAATCAATACCTGACTTCTTTGATACTTACAAGAACTTTGTGAGTTTGGCCATATTATACCCACTTTGCAAATGTAGATGAAGTTCAGAATGGTAGAAGATTTTTCCCAAAGGTATATAGTGAAAAAGTGTTAGACCCAAAAATGGAAACCTGGATGAAATGTTTTACTATACCTTGCTCTGCAACCACTAAATGGAAGAATAATGATTGATTGAAACATTGATTATCCCATGAGCTCCTTGATCAATAAAATACAGGGACTCTGTTTATTCTCCTACACCAACAGCATGCTCTCTAAACAATAGTGTGACTGTATGGATTCTTCTCCTTTCTGCAGAATCAGACCTTTTCCCTACAAGCTCAACAACCCCAGATCAGGTTCTCTCTTTGTATGTGTAGTTCCTCATCAGGACTTATACATCACTTCATGTTTTGTCAAAGTATTGCTTTCATGTTTTTCATGTCTTAATGCTAGAATCCAAACTTGCCAAGTATATTCTCCCTTACCTTCCTACATTCTACTTCAACAGGACAAATAATTTTCTATTTTCAAAAAATTAATTTATAAATCACATACATAAAGAATAATATGGAATTATACTCTTACAATAGATGATTTTTAAAGAGTAGTAGTTCTCTTTACCATAACCAAAGTTAACCGATTGATTATTACCTAATATACCAAGAAGCTTTGAAAAGTAATCAAAGGTTGGAGAGAGCACATTTATACTTTTCTGTGTATGGTCCTTGCTTATGTTTATTAGATTTATTCCAAGGTATATTTAAGTAAACTTCTTTGAGACTATACATACATACATAAGTATACACCTCATAAATGTACATCTTTATGAATTTTCAAAACTGAACACATCATCATGGCGAGCATCCAAATTCAAAATTAAGATCATGACAGGATCCCAAGTAATTTCTCATGCTTTCTTCTAACTTTACCAACTTCTTTACTCCTTCCAGCTCAGAAGCTAACCATTGTCCTTCTTTAGCACTTTATTTAAGTGAATCATAAAAAATGTACACTTTAGTATAACATGTATTTGTTTCAATATAATAATTTTTAGGCTACTCCGTGTTTTTTGTGTAGCATTTCACTCTATGAATACAACATAATTTACTTATTCATACAAGTATTGATGGACATGTGAGCATTGCCTAGCTTTTTACTATTTTGAAATTTCTTGTACTAATATTTTAGTTTACTTGTGTGCAAACTTTCTGTACATATACATAGAATATGTACAGTGTACAGGATAGTGTAAAATCATATTTTCAGCGTTAGCAGACATTGTCAGTTTCATAATTATACTAATTCACTTCAGTACAGAAAATTCCAGGTTCTCCACAACTTCACCAAAGTTAGATATTGTCTTCCTGTTTTTCAGTGGCAAATGTGTAAAGGCAATACATTATAATTTTAATGACTTACTTAACTGAGCATCTTTTTGTTTGTTTCTAGGTAATTTGATATTCCTCTTCATTACTTTGTCAGAAAAAAATGATGTCATACAAAATATAACTGATCATATCTGTTCTTTCAAGGGATTTTTGACATCCGTGTGAAAATGCACCTCTTCTTGAATAACTATTTATGGTTACAAATATAACATGTGGATTTGCCCACTGAAACACATTTAAGCTACTTTCATTTTAAAAACTACTTCTAAAATCATCTCTAGTATTTAGCAGACATAAGCTGTAGTTCATTCTCCAGTACTTGTATCAGAGGCAATCCAATCCTGGGAGCCCAGTCTCCAATACATGAAACATAGTAAAGAATTTCAAACAGTCCAAGAATATGCAGCTGAACTTTGTTTTCTTCCCTAGAAATCCACTCAAGAGCTTTTTTGTTTGCTAATTCATGGTCTTCTTTACTTCTGTTAGGTCATTTATTAGAATAAAATCCCATTTCTCTAATTCAAAAACATTATCTCAAATTACAGGGCATCCTAGAGAAAAAAACAGATCGAGGAGTGATTTTCATTATTTTCTGTGATATTAGGGTGGTTTCAAATAGCTAGCTGAGGCCATGTTGTGACATTGTCTGATTCCCCACAGCATGACTTTTACAGACACAGTGAAAATGACCTCACCTTCTAGGTGTTAACTCACTTAGATACAGAGCTCCATATATCATGTCCTATAACCTCACTGGCAAATGCAGAACTATCCAAAAAGGTTATGTGAGTGTAATAGATTTTACTGGAAATGGGGAGGACATCTTTTCCCCTAAGATTTCTTTGCCATGAAAGCTTGATGGGAAACATGAAGACTCCAATTCATGGAAGCCCAGCCCCCTGTACTTTGCAGGCTCCAACCTCATCTTCCTGTTCTAGGTGAGGGTGCCTAGATGTTAGGAGCAATTACACTTTCTCTAACAAAGGAACAGAATACCATTTTTTATTGCTGAGGTTTCAGCTGAGGCTCACATTCTTGTTGACATGTGTCAGGTCTGATTTTGTTAGGTCTGAGACCACCAATAATGACAGCAAGCAGAGCCCTAGTCTGGGAGCGAAGAAGAGCTTGTGGGGAGCCTTTAGGAGGACCTGCATTCTTTATTGGAAGTAGCAAGGTTAAGGACCACAGAGAGTACAGGTGTTTCCACACCCACTCTCTTACTTCTGTAGCAGCCAGGTGCTGGATAATGCTGGCGTTTCCACTCTTACGCAACAGCAGTGCCTGCATGCTGGGCTTGCAGCAAGGTCAGTCTTATGTACACATTGGAACAAAGAATGCTCTATGCCAAAGGGTTAGATAGGGGGTGACATCAGCCTGCTCAAAGTTGCTAAGTAATTTACATCCAGAGCGCAGTGTTCCAGAGCTTCCAGAGGTAAGATTAACTCCAAAACTGTTTCCTTGGCTGACCCTGTTGGAAGGCCCAGCCATGTATAGATAGAGGACTTCCTTCCCCTGACAATATGTTAATAAATTTGTATAAACATACTCATTTCCATATCTATCCACTTAGCATAATATTCTATGGATCCACTCATGCTGCTACAAAAAGTAAGATTTTCTTTTTTTTTCATAGAGAAGTAGTATCCCATTGTGTAAATATAACACAGCTCTTTCATCTACTCACCTACCAATGGATACTTGGGCTGCTTCCAAATCTTGGCAATGGTAAATAGTGTTGCAATGAACATAGGGGTGTGTGTATTTCTCAAATTAGTTAGTGGGGTAAAAGTAGAGGGCTGGTTAAAAGGTGAAAGGATTAGCAAAAAAATAAAACCTCATAGATAAACAAGTGTATGGTCATTACCAGAGGGACATGGGGAGTGGGGAGCAGGAGAGAGTACACTGGGGCTAAATGGTGATGGAAAGAGATGTGACTTGGGTGGTAAACACCCAGTACAATATACAGGTGATGTGTTAAAGAATTGCCCACCTCAAACATATATAATTTTATTAATCAATGTAACTTCAATAAATCCAATTAAAAATAAAATAAGTGGGATGGATGTAATGCAATAATAAAATAAAATTTAGAAAGCAAAAAATAATAATAATAATAATAAAAATTAAATTAAATTAAATTAATGGGGAATATCTGTTAAAAATAAATTTAAAAAATCTTTTTATAAATGTTATCCTAATATCTATTCTTCTATAAGAAAGAAAGAGGTTGTGTGTGAATAACTTTCAGATCAAATAATGCCCAGACACCTGTGCTTAGCAAACTCATTGGTGAAATATTCCTCAGGAAGATAGAAGCATGCAGCTTACACTAAAATGCCACAATTTTATTTCCAGCAATGGGGAATTTTTGTGAAATTTCCAAACAAGCATCAGTTGTACATTCCATGAATTTTTTTTGGCCCATGAAATGGAAGAATGAGGTGTCCAAAGAAAGCATGAAAAACAATTTAGGACAGTGGTTAATTGTCTGAACATGTTTTGTACATTCCCCCATGGATTTTTAAAAAATATTTTATTTATTACTTTTAGTGAGAGGAGAAAGGAGAGAGTTAGGGAGACATCATTGTGTGGTTGCCTTTCACTTGCCTCCAGCTACAGACCTGGCTGGAGACCTGGCTTGCAACCTGGTTATGTTGCTCTGGCTGCGAAATTGAACCAGCGACCTTTGGGTTTGCAGGCCGGCACCTTATCTACTGTGACACCAGCCAGGGTCCCCCATGGATTTAACTGTCAAAACCACCGCTATCTATCAGATTGCTCCTACAGTAAAGCAGCTGATTTCCTAGAATCACCTGAAAGTAGCTAAAGAGTAGCTCTTCACTGCTTTCAGTTTCATTTGAATTAGGTTTCCAGGAAACGCCATTTCCAGTGGCCCTGAGATTGTTTTTCTGGCTGGAGGCATGCTTTGAAGGCATAGTCAGGAATAAACTCTGGCAGTCCTAATTCATGTTCACAGAGTAGCCATGGTGAATTTTTTTAAACAAAAATTAAGTCACTTTTTCCTACACAAAAGTCTTAAAAACTTGCATTCTCCAAACTACAACAGCAAGTTCCTGCACAGCCTGGCTCCTGCCTGCCCCTCTGTTCACCATCTGTTATCTCAGCTTCTGCACATGGTCCTTCATTTGGATACGAAAAACACCTGCCTCTTCACTAATAAGGATTCCGATACACAAACTTCTCTTTTGCCTATAATTCACTTCTCTTGTTTCTTTCATGTTTGTGCTCATATTAAGAATTCAACTTATATCTCATTTCATCACAGGAGGTTCTGATTGAATAATACAAAAAGGACCTTATTTCTAAACTTAAGCCATGGTGCCCTGTACTACTCCTTTATATTGCTTATCTGAAATTCCATATGACATTTGTGTAACTTGCTTTGATGTTCTACTTCTGAACTTAAAAAAAGGCATGAACAGAAGGGCCATGAATGTTATGCTATCAACACAATCCTCACTATTTCCCAATGCCTCCCCGCATGCCCAGCCCACAGTCAGTGGTCAATGCCTATTTATTGAGTGATGAAATGCAGAGTGGGATTGACTATGGGAGGGGGAATGGAGAGGGTGAGGCCGGGGAGAGAAGTGGAGGGAAAATAGGAAAAATGTAATACTACACCAATAAAATTAAATTAAAATAAAATAAATAAAAGTAGCCATTTTGATATTGGTCAGAAACATATGACTTTTGCTCTCTGCACTGTAATGTTGAAAAATATGCAGAATACAATGACTATACACAAACATGAATTGAGAAGAATGTGCTCTTATAGTATTGTATTTGTTGCTGCCATCATCCATCACCATATGAATTAGGCTGCTTTTGATGGTTCTCTAACTCAAAGGAAATGGTGTATCTAAAACATAAATGCATAATACCAAACCAAAAATGCTTACTTATTTTTCTTAGATTTCTTTGTTCTAATACTAAGAGTTTTAAAATTTGTTCTGAGTTCAATTATTTGCTTGCTATTATTCTGAATAAAAATTAAAAAGCACAAGCTTCTGGTCAAGATGGTAGAGTAACTAAATGCAATACTTATGTCCTTCCACAACCACATCATTATTACAACTAATTTCTGCCTGGGCAGTGATGCTCAGTGGTTAGAACATCATCCCATAGACACCAAGGTCATGGGTTTGATTACCTCTCTGGGAACACACCCAGGGTGCAGGTTCAGTCCTCACTTGAGGCGCCTATGAAGAGACAACAGGCTAATATTTCTCTTGCACATCAATGATTCTCTCTCTCTCTCTCTCATTCCCTCTCTCCACTGCCACCTTTTTCTCTCTTCCCTCTTCTCTCTATAAAAGAAATGAAAAAAAGTCCTCAAGTAAAGATAAAAAATTTTATAAGCAAAATTACAACTAAAGTTTAAAACATTCAAATCACCTGAAATCTAGCTAAATATAAGTCCTATGACTAAAAATATAAGGAGCGAACTGCATTGTGACTGGTAGGAGGGGTGGCTATTGAACATGGGTGTGGCTGTTGAAAATTAGGAAGCTGTGAAACGGTCAAGACAGTGACATAGACAGACATATCTCACCTCTGCACAACTACATCAACTTGCAACTAAAATATATAACAACCATTAGCAATAACCATCATAAATTGAGTTGCATGCAAGCCTGACAACTACAGAATTAAACCACATCCATGGAGGTGGGCACAAATGCAGAATGGGCTGGTCCCTCACCCACATGTGGTGGGCAAAAATTTGGGAGGGATATCTCAGGAGGGAGGAGTCCCAGGCCCCACAACACAGGATTCCAGTCCTGGGAATCCCCATAACTTCTGGATATAATAACCAGCAAGCATTGAGTCTGTGGAAGAAACTTTTAGAGCCCCAAGCAGTTCCTCTTTTAAAAAAAAAAAACCTGCACACGGGCTCACCTACTCAGACTCAATCACTCTGAGCTCCAGCACTGGGGTAGCAGCTTGAAAGGCACCAGTGGTACACAGGGAGAAGCTGAAGTATCCAGCATCAAGGTGATCAGAGGCCATTGTCCCTTTTCTAAACACTCCCCTCACAGAGCTGGCAATCTGGTGCCATATCTGAGCCTTCATCAACCTAGCTAACACTTTTTGACCCACATTGGAGATTCCCAGAAATTCCTGCCCACTCAGTTTATGGGCCCATTCAAGCTGCATTTCCATATGAATGGTTGGACTTGCCTCATGCTTCATAGCTTCCTAAATCCTGTCAAATAAGCAATAGCTGGTCTTAGGGAGCTCAAGGACTGGCACCACCTATCGGCAGACAGCTTAGATTCACAGCTTGGCTTCACCTGGGACTCTCCAAGCCCAGTACAGGTAGCAGCCACCTCAGATTGCTTTATAGCTCAGGCAGGTGACCAAGTGAAATACAGGTGAGAGCTGACCTTGGTCTGTACCATCTGAGAAACCCCAGGGCCAGGATACTCAGTGGACAGCTACAAACCAAGTCAGAGTACCACCACCCTGTCACTGCTTAGCTGATCTTCCATGGAACGCAAAGATTAGTGGTCAGAAGACACAGCTAATCCTTGCAGCTCACTGGCCTGAGTACATCCCTCCCATTGATCTGCCAACAGCAGCCAAATATCAACTACAAGGGGAAGGTGTACTCAGTCCACACAAAAGGCACATCTTGAGTACCCAGCTAGGGTCATAGGAGAGGCTGTGCCAATGGACCCTATAGAAAACCTGCTACATTAGGCCATACTACTAAGACACACAAACAGCTCTACCCAATACACAGAAATAAGCACAGGGAGGCTGCCAAATTGAGGAGGCAAAGAAATATAGCCCAAATCAAAGAACAGAATAAACCCCCTTAAAAAGAACTAAATGAGACACAGGAAGATGGTGGCAGAGTAGTGGGCAGTGCTGATGACATTCTTAAATGCTAGAGCAGCTGAAGGATAGGGTAAGGAACATGGGACAGGTGCACGTCCCTGAGAATTAGTGTGGTAAGCATCTGGATCCCAAGCTGCACAGTCCAGAGGCTGCAGAGAAACAAGTGAGTTGGTGAGACAGTTCTGAGCTGGCTGAGCCAGCAGGCCGAGGTCATCTGGGCAGAGGCAGCTCTGCCCAGAGGGGCAGCCCTGACTAAAGGCAGCTTCAGGCAGCTCTTTGAATGGATATTTGAGCAGCAAATAGTGTGGACAGTAAGTGCAAACTCATGATGACTGAGGAGGTGAGCTCCTACAGGGGAGGGGCTGCATGACAGCTGCAGAGAGATTGCCAGAACCAGAGCAGGGGTGGGGTGGGATGGGGGTGGGGTCAACAGATCCCCCTTCATTACACCAGATGGGAGCTTGTAGGTGCCTGCAGCATAAAAACAGAGCTGAGGTCACTACCAGCAAAGTGGGCAGCTCTAAACAGAGTGGGAAGAAAAACCCACTCCCCCGCAGTGCTGTGCTGACTTGACTCCCATGCAGACCACCAGAGAAAATCTGTGGGAGAGGCTGCTGGGTGCACAAACTTTGGTGTGTCACCCATACTCAGACCCCACCTTGGAGCAGTAGCACACCACCACCCTTGGAGCCTGGAGCCCATCTTGCAGACCCGGCCTGGGAGGAGAACCAGCTGCCCAGTGAGCACAAGCAGTAGTGCCCCCAGTTGCAGGGCCCACCTTGGAGCCCAAGCAGCCAGCAATGGCCCACCACTACCCTCAGAGTCCAGAGCCCGCTTTGACAAACTGATGGTGAAGGGAGGGCCACCTCCCCCCATCTCTCCTCCCCTGCAGAACCAGCTGTGCCAGGCTACTGGAGGCTCAGCCTACCAGGGGCCTGGCATTTGGAACCAGCCATGACTGTAACAGACTCCAAATTACTAGGCCCTGCCCTCCCAAGACACTTAAGCCTGACTACAGACTGCGGAGAGACTTCATAAAGGAAAAGAGGCAGGCTCAGGAAATGGGGCTATGCTAACCTCAAGCACTTGAGTTACACTGAGGGTTATATGAATTTTTAATCCCCAACAAGCAGCTCAATAACAGTATATGAGATGTGGTAGAAGGAGTGTCTCTCAATCAGCCAGCTGGAGTGAAAAACTCATCAAGGAGAAACACATTAACCAAATCTGAAACACAACCAGAGAGCCCAAACCAAGGACATAAAGAGTACCCCAAGAGTAACAAGTTAAGGAAACCTAGGAGACTGCACCACTGAACCCCATAGATTTCCTACCACAGAAGGGCACTCCATGAAGGCAGGGAGTCATAAGAGATTGACATAAGAAACAAAAGCAAGCAATAACACACACCTAAAATGTGGAGAAAAATAAACAGTTCAAAAAAAAAAAAAAGGAGGAATCTCCAGAAAGACTGCTAAATGAAATACAAACAAGCAAACTATCAAAGCAGGTTAGAGAAGCAGAGGACCGGATCAGTGAATTGGAGGACAACATGGAAAAAAATAACATGAAATTGCAAGAAAATGAAAAAAGACTGAAAAAGAATGAAGAGATTTTAAGGGAGCTGCAGGACAACATGAAGTGCAATAATATCTGTATCACAGGGATACCAGAAGGAGAAGAGGAGGAGCAAGGGATAGAAAACTTGTTTGAAAAAGTAATTACAGAAAATTTCCTTAATGTGATGAGTGAAAACGTCACTCAAGTTCAGGAAGCACAGAGGGTCACAATAGAGATGAACCCAAACAGGCCCACTCCAAGACACATAATTAAAATGGCAAATCTCAAAGACAAGGACAGAATCCTAAAATCATTAAGAGAGAAACAGCCAATAACATATAAGGGGGCTCCGATAAATTATCAAATGATTTCTCCACAGAAACACTGCAAGCCAGGAGGCAAAAAAATATTCCAAGTAATGAAAAACAAAGGCCTACAACCAAGAATACTTTATCCAACATGACTCTCATTCAAAAATACTCTACCCAACATGACTCTCACTCAAAATAGAAGGTGAAATAAAGAGTTTCCCAGACAAAAGAAGGTTGAAAGAATACACTTCCATCAAACCAGCATTGCAAGAGATGCTAAAGGCCTGCTTTAAAAAGATGAAGAAACAAGAGAGAGACAGAGAGAAATACAGGAACAAAGTGGGGAAATGTCAATGAAGAAGTACCTGTCAATAATAACCTTAAATGTAAACAGATTAAATGCACCAATAAAAAGATATAGGGTAGCTGAATGAATAAGAAAACATCACCCACATATACAGAGTGTGTGCAATCAATTGGCAAGAACTTTACATCTCCTTATCTCACGTGCTTCTTATTAATTTTTAAAAACTACATTTCTAAGGTTATGATTTAACATCATTGTTTCAGATATAGAGTATTAAATTCTGAGAGCAACCGTCATGTCAAAGGAATACAATGTTAGAGCAACCCTAATTTGTGGACTGCATGCAGGATGAACTGCTAAGGAAATTGTGGACTTCAATAACATCCCTTTACATACAGTTTAGCACGTGAAGAAGGTGTATGATGCTGATCCTGATGTTGCCACACCAACAAGAAAAATGCATAAGGTGCACAAGGATCGCACAAGTCCAGATATTGTACACAGAATCCAGGAGTTCATCAATGAAGATCCAGGATGTTTACCTTGATGTTTTGAGAGAAGTAGTTGTAACAATGGATGAAGCAAGTCACAAATGGATGTCATTTTTATCTTTCAACAAAATGGTACACCAGTACATAATGCCAAAAAGGTGCAAGAATGTCTCAGTGTCAATGTTCCTGAATTCTGGACAAAAGAAATCTGGCCGCCTAGTTCACAGATGCAACTCCTTTAGACTATTATGTATGTAGCATTTGTGGAGAGAAGTTAATAAACAACCTCATTCCAATAAAGAGGTTGTTAAAGCTAAGATTGAAAACATGATGATGTCCATGGATAAAGAAAAATTAATGAAAGAGTGCCCAAGATTCTGAAGCTGAATCTAGTTATCGCAGTAAATGGAGACTTTTAGGAACAATTTAAATAATAATGACTATGTTTATATATTTACATATAAGAATAAATTTATTTCAAAATATAACACTTTTGTGGTATGTTGTTTATTTTACTAAAATTTTGCTAATTGATTGCATGCACCCTGTATGCTGTCTACAAAAGACCAACATTCTAATTCATGGAGACTGAATAACATGCTATTAAGTAATGAATGGGGTAACAATGAGATCAAAGAAGAAATCTAAAAGTTTCTGGAAACAATGAAAATGAATACACAACAGCCCAAAACCTATGAGATACAGCAAAGGCAGTCCTCAAAGGGAAGTTCATAGCAATACAGGCTTATCTAAAAAGGTAAGAAGAAGCTCACATAAACAACCTAACCATAAAGCTAAAGAGCTAGAAGAGAGAGGGAAAAAAATAAAGCCCAGAGCAAGTGGAAGGAAATTATCAAGATCAGAGCAGAATTAAATGACATAGAGCCTAAAAGCACAATTCAAAGGATCAATAAATCCAAGAACTGATTCTTTGAAAAGATAAATGAAATTGACAAGCCTTTAATGAGACTCATCAAGAAAAAAGGAGAGAAGACTCAAATAAACAAAATCACAAATGACAGAGGAGAAATCACAACTGATACTTCAGAAATACAAAGGATTGTAAGAAATTACTACATGCAACTATATGACAAGAAATTTGACAACCGGGGTGGAATGAACAAGTTTCTGGAAATGTATAGCCTACCAAAACTGAATCAAGAAGAAACAGAAAGCCTGAATAGACCAATACAACTAGTGAATTGAAGCAGTAATCAAAAAACTCCCAAGGAACAAGAGCCCCAGACCTGATGGCTACACAGGGGAATTTTACCAAACATTTAGGGAATAATTAACTTCTATACTTCTCAACCTATTCCAAAAAATCCAAGAGAAGGCAGACTCCCAAACTCTTTCTATGAGGACAGCATTATTCTAATCCCAAAGCTAGGTCAAGACACAACAAAGAAAGAAAACTACAGGCCAACATCTCTGATGAACGTAGCTGATGAAATTCTCAACAAAATATTGGCAAACTCGATCCAGCAAAATATTAAAAAATCATACATCATGACCAAGTGGGATTTATCCCAGGGATGCAAGGTTGGTACAATATTCACAACTCAATAAATGTAATACACCACATAAAGAAAATTAAAAATGGAAACCATATGATCATATCAATAGATGCTGAAAAAGCATTTGATAAAGTATAGCACCCTTTTATGATAAAAATGCTCAGCAAGGTGGGAATAGAGGGAGCATACCTCAACATAATAAAGGCCATATATGAGAAACCTGCAGCTAACATCCTACTCAATGGACAAAAATGAAGGCCTTTCCCTTAAGATCAGGAACAAGGTAAGGGTGTCCACTCTCTCCACTTCTATTCAACATAGTTTTGGAAATGCTAGTTATAGTGATCAGACAAGAAAAAGGAATCAAAGGCATCCAAATTGGAAAGGAAAAAGTAAAACTGTCAAAATTTCCAGATTACATAAAGTGCACATAGAAACCCCCTCTCACCAGTACATATTCTTATGTTTAGTAGTTTGAGTTTCACACCTTCAAAGTGTAGTCCAAAGATAGGCAGAAGAAGATAAGTTAACTGAAATTTCAAAGGGCAACATGAAAGTTTATATCTTCATTTTGAAGTAAATATAAAGGATCAAGGACCAAGGCTAAAATGAAACCAAGATGAAGATCCAAATTTTATGCTTTGTATTCTGATCTTTGAGCAGACTGATGTCATCTCTAGAAGCAATGAACATTTTCATCATCTAATAGCCAATTTCACATTCTTCTTCTTATTATCTATATTAGTAATGCATTTCAATTTTTCTTTATTTAAAGTGTTAGCACAAGCTTTCTTTATAAAATTCAAAAACTATAGCATATCGTGAGAAGCATGTGTCTTGTACCCTGATCCCACCAATTCTCTCCAGAAGAAACCACTGTTACTAGCTTCTAATGAATCATTGCAAGACATTCATGCATACCTATGTATGTTTGCACACAATAACTACATTTATTGACATTGAACACATTATACAGGCTGTTTTATACCTCATTTTTTCTCTTTATGGTGTATTTTCAAGACTGTTCTATATTCACCCAAATAGAGCACCACCCTCAACTAATTTACTGGCTACATAATAATTCAGTATTTGCATATGATAACTTTATATTACCAATTTTTATAGAAGATATTTAAGTAGTTTAAAATTTTTGGCCATTAAAAGCAATGCCTCAATGTATTTCACATATATTTGCATATTCTTTTCACATGCATACTCCCTGAAAGTAAACTTGCTATATCAAAGTGTACATACATTTATTGAATCTAATATGAACCAGGCATTGATATCCTCTAATGGACACCCTTATGTTAAAAATTTGTATGAATGAAAGAAAAACATATGTACAAAGAATAAACCAGAACATATATCCATATTCTATAACTTCATTAAATGGAGAACTAGTTTTTCTTTTTAAAAGGGAGCTCATGCTTAGCACAATATTACCAAGAGGTTTTGAAGAAGAAAACAATATTGGAATGAGTGCACTAACAGTTATGCTCAAGATTTGTGAAATGAAGTCACTGTTATTTTTGCTAGTTTCAATCATATTTCTCAACTGATTTATCTCTGCATTCATCCCTTCAGATTTCTTTCTAAATTTTTCAGTAAGCAGATCTTGTACTTTTAAAAAAAGTGAGAACACAAAAACTTTAAATTCTTATTTTCTCAAATTATTACCTTTTGTAGTAAAGAGCTTTGGCAAGTTATTTCTCTTTTACTCCAAAAATTGTTCTCTCTTACTAAATCAATGAGAATTTTCTAACAAGAAATATCTCTTGGCTCAAACCTGAACACTGTGAGGAAGCATAGTTTACAGCTTCACCAATATGCATACAACCATTAGGGATACTAAGCCTGACATGAGGTCAAATGTAGTATGTTCCAGTCAAATAACACCATTTGAGAGGAAGCCATCCTCTGATTGGACTAATTCTCAGTCCCATTTGAGGTGTTACAGTTGCTGAAATTGGAGAAATAATGGGGACTTATATATTGTTCTAAAAATTTGCTATAAACATGTCCAGATAGAAAATGAGAGAATTCTTCATACTCCATGTAGTAACATGAGAAATAATGAAGCAAGTGTTCAAGTACTCACTTCCCTGTTTTGAAGTTTGAATATTTCTGATGGTTTATTGTCAGCACAGATCTACCTGAGGAGCTTTAGGTGTTAGTAGGATTCCTGATAATTGGCAATGACTTTGATAAAGCAAAGCAGTTGCTGGCCACAATAAAGATAGAAGTTGGGAATACCTATTTAAGCAGGCCACATGAGATCATTTTAAAATCTCCAAAATTAACAGCTCAGATCCTATTTGTATCTCCAAGGGACATGGAGGGGCCATACCCATCCTAAAGTCTCAGGAGTCAAAGTATAAAGTAAAATTTAAAATGCTCTTAACTTAAAATTAATAAGAAAGCTTTAAAGAATTCAAGGTTTCAGTAAATCAGAAGTAGTAAATGGGCTTTGTTCCATGTTCTTGCTGTAGCATTCTGCATCCCACCTGAGGGCCCAGGACAATGACCACCAAGCACCACTGAGGCCACTGTAGAACATACCTTCAGTTTATGCTCCAACATCATAATCTGCTCTCATATCCTATTCTCTCTGTCTCTCTCCAGCTTCCTCCTCAGTTGGGCTATGTTTTCCTCCAGACTCCTCCTCTGAGCCTCCATCGCCTGCTGCTGCTCTTCCAGTTTCTGTCTCATCAGCTCCTGTTCCTTCTCAGCAGCCCCCTTCCTGGCCCGCTTCTCTGCCCCAGGGAGGTTTGAGAGAGGGAACAAAAGTAAGTGAATTCTGATCTCTACCCTCCTAAGCTCAAAGACCAAACTAAACTGGAGGGTAACTAGGAAGTCTCTGAACTCTCCCCTTGTGTACAACATCAAGAGACATTTCAGAGATAATGGGAAAGGCTCTGACTGGCTGATGTTCCCTGGTTGTTTGCAGAATTTGGAGAATCTGTTCCACAGGGGAAAAAAAAAAAAAAAAAGCTCCTTGTTTCAGAAGTGTCTTGTTTTCACACCTGCCAGGGGCACTGCAGGAACCTGCCCACCCACCCATTGGGAGCCCAGCCCTGCCCCACACCTGCCATGGCCTTCTCCCTATATGTGAGCGCTTTGTCTGCTTACAGATTGGATTCCCCTATTAACACCTGAGATTGCAGGAATCTCTGGAAGACCTCCTTTGTCTAAGGTAACAAGGAGAAAAGAACTTCAATTTCCACTGGGAAGAGAAGTGCTACAAAAACAAGTTCATGTAATTTTTCCTTCATGATTAAAACTGTATCATGGCTTCATGCACAGTGTCCAAACTCCTTAGAGTGACCAGAGGTTCTCCATACACCCTGCCTCCTGCCTCCCTCCAGTTTCTTTCCAGGGCTTTTTTCTTCCAACACTCTAGGTTCCAGCCAGTGAGAACCATACAAACTCACAGACTCTGGTACTTTTTTATATTTGCTTCCCCAGGGTGAAATGTCTCTACAATTGGTGCTGCTTGTCTCCTCTGACATGGCAAGTCATTTTAACCTATCTCTGCCTCTCAGTTCAAATGTGTAAAATGTTGACACTAAGTGTAGACGCTTCTTCATGCTCTCTGAAGGATTACATTTAAAAATCCAGGGAAAGAGCTTAATAGGCTCATAGTAATAACAGTTCAGTACATATTCCCTGCACTATATCATAATTGGTTTTTGATATGATTATGTGTCACCATCACCTATATAGCCAATTTTCTCTCAAGTTCATCAGTATTATAACTCTTTGTGCAATTGTCTACGTACTGGACTTCCTTTCCTACTCTTGATCAGCCTTCAAAGCAAAGACTCTTAAACTTGTAAATCATCAACACTTGGCCATTAAATGTCATGTTGCTGAATGAAGAAATGAATCATTTCTGGGCTGCCTGTTGCAGAATTCAAAAATCCATCCTCATTTGAGATTTAATATTTCTACTCTACTTAGGAAGGAAAGGCAACTATAGGACTTAAAGACTAAAGCAGTCGTAATATCCCTGTGCACTTATATTACCCACAAGGGGGCTGTGCTCTCAGACTTTCAGACACTCTCTAGACTTTAACTTGTAGGATCCCCATGCTCCTCTTATTCTTCACCTTACTCCTTTCCTGGGCACTTTATGATATTCCTGTTCAATCCTTTCCTTTGTTTCCAAGTAGAGCTTGTGACCACCAGGAACAGCAAAAGTTCCTTCTGAAATACTTTGCATGAGGCTCATCGAAAGCTCGTCAAGTTTAGTCTAGCAGTATTTCTCAGATGCTTCTTCGTTCTGCAGCAAGAAACCATCCTTCTTATCCTTTATGATTTCCTGCAAGGGAAACATAGAGGGATGTCAGCAGAAGAGAGGAACAAAAGAGATAAAATTCCAAAGAATCTGGCAGAAGGATATCCAGCTGAGGTCTTTGTGAGAATAGCTCTTTATCTGAAAAGTTGTAGTTGCATTAGTACTTGATCTCCACGGTTGCTTGCAGCTGTAGCATTCAGGGATTCTATCTTCAATGATACAAAAGGAATAATAGAAGTTGGAGAAGGCCTGGAATGAGAGTCTAATAAAGAAATTTTGGTACCCAGGAATGGGGATGTGTTATAAAAACTGACCAGCCTTGGAATGACTTTTGGGTATTCTGGGCAAACTTCAAATCCATAGAAGTATTCACTTCAGGTGATATCTATGCTGAATAGGCATTCAGAGATCAGAGAATGTTGTGATAAAGTTCCTGAGCTTTAGGGGAATTACAGAAGTATTTCTCAGTAGCCATTTAAAACACTATTCCTCATGATAATACACACTCCTAGATCCATGAGTGAGGGGGGAGGAATGGGGTCATTAAAAGCACTTCTAGGAGTCATTCTTCAAAGGGTAGGGTCACATAAGATAAATAAGTACTAAAACAAAGTACCACAAGATTCTTTTGGAACACCCCATTTTCATCCTTGAAGAAAGTTCTCCATGAAGATCTCAATGGCTTCCCTCTCACAAGCCATGTGCAAGTCCGGCAGCTCCTGGAGTGTGTCTGTGGGGAACCTCACTCGCTGGGCCATCTGCTTGCTATAGTGGTCGGCTGCCTCCTGCACAGCCACTGAGTTCTCAAGCTGGGCCAGAGTTGTCACTGCATTCTCCAAACAAGGCACTGTTCCACTGTTGATGGTGTCCACATAAGTCACCACCAGAGTCTTCAGTCCTAATAAGCCAGGAAATTTAAGGGGAAAATATCAAGTTATCACTCAGCAAATTGAAGTATATGAGGCTTCATTTCTGAATCTCTCTCTCTCTTTCTCCCTCTCTCTCCCTTTCTTTCTCTCTCTCTCTCTCTCTCTCTCACACACACACACACACACACCCTACCTCCTTTTACTATCATCCTTATCATTTTTATACTGATTATTCAATTGTATGGTTCTTCAGGACACAGGACTAAAAGAATTAAATATCTACCTTCATCTAACATACAAAAAGATGTCTGGAAAACGTCATTTCCCATTTGAAAATTACAAGTAAAATTATTTACATAGGTAGACAGATAAGGCCAGGTAAATGAAGTATGTTTATTCTTAATTATAAAGCTTTCAATGGATTTTCAGAGATGTATATTTATTCTTGGCTTACTCTAAACTCCCCAAATATATTTTGTATTCTCCTAGCAAATCACATTTATTATAAAGGAATTCCTTTGAGAAAATTGTATATTCTGTTTTTATACCCAGTTAGTGATCTATTATCAGTAGAGGATTTTTTCAGAAATATGGAAATCACAGATACTACTGATAAAGCTTATAATTTTGGAGCAATATTTGTTAGCCTCCCCCAAAGTGTGATAATTACAAAATATACACTTATCTTCATAAAATATCAATGTCTATATGGCTGCAACTCTATGTAGAACTAAACAAAAATACTAGAAAACACATCATAATTTATTAAATATATATTAGACCCCACAGAATGTGAAAAGAAGACTCACATTTCCCAGTAACCATGATTCCTTCTCTGAGTTGCTTGATTCTCGACTGGGTACAGACATAAGGACAGAAATTCTTTGTTCCTGGAATTTAGGATCCAGTTCATTTTCAGGAACATTCTCAGTATTGGCTAAAAGTTCTTTGTCATTTATTGGCTTGTCAAAGACAAAACACTTCCGTTCAGGGAAGAAATGTTGGATGCACTCTCTGGGAAGATTGGATATTTGGATTTTGGGATTCCCCCCTGAGGATAAAAAGACCCTGAGATTACAGTAGGAACACTCCCAGGGCAAGGAACCTATCACTATGCTGAAATCTTATTTTCTTTAACATGGCCTTCTATTTTGATTTTTTTCCCCGTTTGACTCAAACCAACCTCACCCAGCACCCTGACTCACTCACCTCCCTCTCCCTTGCTAAATCTTTCAGCCCTCTGGACAATGAGGTCCTGGTCAGCATCCAGTAGTCTTAGGAACAAAGCCCTGGGTCTATTAACTACAGAGACAGGATTTTCAATCAAACCAAAGACAAAATCTTATCTCAGTTGTGCTTCAGCTCCAGACCTAAGAAAGTGGGATGATCCCAAAGAACAAACCCTTGTTAAGTTGGACAGAACAACTCCATGGCTACTATTAGGACAAGATGCCATGATCAATTATGCCCCACTCTAGCTAGCACCAACCAATCAGTAGAAACCACAACCCTAACTCCTTTAGCCGTCATGACAATACTTTTTCCCTGTGTAACCCATCTGCTGAAAACCATCATGGAGCCATGTCTTCAAGTATGAGCTACCTATGACTCCAGGTATGACACTGTTTCTTAATAAATCTTTACTTTCCTGGCTGTAAATTTCTGTTTGTATATCATTAAGCTTCAATGCATACCAGCAATAGGACCCTTTCAGCCCAGGAACAAACCTAAAGATTTTTATGATAAGGATTTTTGTACCTTTACTATCTTCTATGTTTATAACTCCTTTAGCATAGACATCCAACGCTTCCTTGAATATTAAACTTATGCCAATGATACAAATCTGGGAGGAATTGGGTACAGATCTAACCCAAGCAGAAATTCTTAAATCTATGGTTGGTTTCCCCAGCCTTGAACATTATAGATTAATTTACCATTCCAGAGAGAAAAGATGGTGACAGAGTAGAGAGCAGTGCTAATGGCGTTCTCGAGTACCAGAGCAGCTGGAGGACAGGATAGGGAGCAAGAAATGTCTGCAGGTCCCTAAGAATTGGAGCAATCAGCATTTGGACTCAGGGGAGCACAACCCAGAGGCAGCAGAGACCTGCAGGAGAGAAGGTGAGACAGTTCCAAACCGGCCAGCAGACCAGGTGGGCTCCAGGCAGGGGTGGCTCTACCCAGAGGGACATCTTTAACTGAAGCCAGCTCCAGGCTCCCTGGTGACTAGAAATCTGAACAGTGAAGTGTGGGGAGTGAGGGCAAATGCAGGAGGGATTGAGGAATTGAACTCCTGCAGGGGAGGGACTGTGTGAGAGCCTCACTCCAGCAACAGAGAGAGGAAGCTCCTTTCTGGGCCAGAGGTGAGGAGAAGAGTCCTGCGGGGAGCAGGAGTTGGGGAGCAGGAAAGTGCACCGGCCAGGGCAGCGAGAGGGCTGAAAACAGTGCCACTGTGCCATGGGGGAAACAGCGGCTTGAAGCCCCTGCGAGGGGGGAGGCCCAGCCCCATGCACCCGCACCAGCCCGCAGACTCCCGTGGAAACACCAAACTGCGAGCTGGTAACTTGAAACTGGGGCAACTGATGCGCCCATTGCAGGTGACAAAGGTTGCACTGCGGATGCTCTGGGGAGCTGGGCGCGCATCACAGAGGTGATGGTGAAGGACTCCTCGGAGAGCTGGACTGCCTAGACAGTTGGCCCTTGCCCGGGGGAGCCGGGCACTGTTGGTGGACAGGGGCTGCCTCCTCCAGGAGCTATGGGGGCAGAGCCAGTCATCACAGGAGCCAGAGAGGTTGCAGGCTGCCCTGTAGGGGAGCCAGCTGCCCATTGCAGGCAGGAAACTCCTCCAGGATGGGGAGGAGCAACTATAGACATCACAGAAGCACCCTGCTGGACTTCAAACAGAAGCAGAGAAGGGAGGGCCCCAGAACACGGGCAGCCCTGAAACCCAGCTAGGCTACTGGAGGCCCAGCCTACCTGGGGGCTGACACTCAGAATCAGCCCTGACTGTGACAGCCATAGGCTCTGCCACTCCAAGACTACACAGCTAGACTGCAGGCTACAAAGACCTGATCAAGAAAAAGAGGCAGACTCAGGAAATGGATCGCACCTGAGTTACACCAAGAGCCACATGAACTATTAATCCCTAAAATATCCTTTTCAAAAGTTACTTCTAAGCCTCATAATTAGTGCATTTTAGGTAAATACTGTTTATATCATAGTGTATCCTAACTCACATATTTTTAATCCTTCCCTATTTCAATCTACATAAATACCCAAGACTCTCCCCCTACACTTGATTTAAAGTCTACTCACTCTCTGGCTACAACGCATTCCCAGTCCTCATTCTAAGTATTCCTCCCCTCCCCAGCCACCTAAACCCTTTCTTCATTCTTTTTTTTTTTTTCCCCCTGCTAAAAGCCCACAGGTCCTGGCTCCACCTGGACCAATCAGAGATCATTAAGGGTGAACAGCCACCTAAACCCTTTCTTAATTACTATTATTATTATTATTTTCTGCTAAATGCCCACAGGTCCTGCCTCCATCCGGACCAATCAGGAATCATTAAGGGTGAATAGCCACCTAAACCCTTTCTTTATTATTATTTTTTCTTTCTCTGCTAAAAGACCACGGGTCTTGGCTCCACCTGGATCAATCAGGGATCATTAAGGGTGAACAGGGAGGCAGATGTGGCAACTATATATATAGGCTTACACTGTTCACTCATACTTGAGGCTTTCTGATTCTCCCTCTCCTCATTTCTATAGAATAGAAAAGTTGGTTTTCTCTCTCTTATCCCTGCTATCTTTGCTACTCCTCAGCACCCTTCAAAACTATCTATACTTTAGTCAATCATTTTTTTCCCCTTGTACAATAGTCTTAATATATCTACATGACTATCAAGACTGGCTCATTTGCAGCTGAGGGTATAATTAAGAGCGGGGGTTACCTTGGAGGGTTTGGGTATATAATTACGTTCATAGGCAGTTGAAAGGGGAAGTAAAAGAGAAAGATATCACTAAAGTATGGTTATTTTGCCTAGACCGGTGGTTCTGTTTTAGGAGCAACTCAAAAACAGTGTATGAGAAAGGATAGGAGTGTCTCACAATCAGCCAACTGGAAAAAAAGGAGCAATATACACAACCAACCCAGAATACAACCAGACAGCCCAACTTAACGACATAAAGGCCATCCCAAGAGCAATAAGTGGAGAAAATCTAGGAGACTACAACACTGAACTTCACAAATCTCCTAACACAGAAGGGTGTTCAACAAAGACAAGGAAGCAAAGTAGATTAATCCAAGGGGGAAATAAAACAAAACAACAGACACCCAAAACGGGGGGGGGGGGGGGGGGGAGAATCAGTCCATCACCAAAAGGAAAGGAAGAATCCCCAGAAAGATCACCAATGAAACAGAGGCACACAGTATATCAGATAAGGAATTCAAAAAAGAATGATGATAGGGAAGCTCAATGAGCTCAGCCAGCTCAAGGAAAACTATAAACAACTCCAGGGAAGTTACAAGGAACTTACTGAGAGCTACACCAGCATCAAAAAGAACTTAGAAGCTATCAGTAAGACCCAGGAGGAAATGAAGAATACAATTTCTGAATTGAAGAATACAGTAGAAGGAATCAACAGTAGGCTAGAGGAAGCAGAGGACCAGATCAGCGAGTTGGAGGATAATGTAGACAAATACTCTAAGACAGTACAAGAGAATGAAAAAAGGCTGAACAAGATTGAAGAAGGTTTAAGAGAGCTGCAGGACAACATGAAACATAATAACATCCATATCATAGGGATGCCAGAAAGAGAAGAGAAACAAGGAATGGAAAACCTGTTCAAAAAAGTCATGATAGATAATTTCCCTAACATGATGAGTGAAAACATTAATCAAGTTCAGGAAGCACAGAGGGTCACAATGGAGATCAACCCAAACAGACCAACTCCCAGGCACATTATAATTAAAATGGCAAATTTCAAAGACAAAGAGAGAATCCTAAAAGCATCAAGAGAGAAACAACAAATAACATATGAGGGGGCTCCAATAAGGCTATCAAATGATTATTCAACAGAAGCAATTCAAGCCAGAAGGGAATGACAAAAAATATTTCAAGTAATGGTAAACAAAGGCCTGCAACCAAGAATACTCTACCCAGCAAGGCTCTCATTCAAGATAGAAGGAGAAATAAGGAGCTTCCCAGACAAAAAAAGACTAAAAGAATACATCTCTACCAAACCAGCATTGCAAGAAATGCTAAAGGGTCTGCTTTAAAAATAAGTAAACAAATAAAATGAAGAAACAGAGAAAGCCAAAGAGGAATACAGACACAAAGGGAGAAAATGGCAATGAATAAGTGTCAATCAATAATCACCTTAAATGTAAATGGATTAAATGCACCAATCAAAAGACATCGGGTAGCCAAATGGATAAGACAACATGACCCACATATATGCTGTCTTCAAGAGACCCACCTCAGAACAAAAGATCGACACAGATTGAGAGTGAAGGGATGGAAAACTATATATCAAGCAAATTAACACGAAAAAAAAAAGCTGGAGTAGCAATACTGATTTCAGACAAAATAGATTTTACAATGAAGTCCATAAAAAGGGACAAAGATGGACATTTTATAATACTTAAGGGAACAATCCATCAAGAAGAAATAACTCTGATAAACATATACACACCCAACATAGGAGCTCCGAAATATATAACGAAAATCTTGGAAGACTTTAAGAAAGACATAGACAGCAACACACTAATAGTAGGGGATTTTAATACCCCACTATCAACAATGGACAGATCGTCCAAACAAAAAATCCCCAGAG
>PVIW01010723.1:0-42227 GCA_004026585.1 Noctilio leporinus
CTCTGGGACAACTTTAACATGCTAACATCCAAATCATAGGGGTGCCAGAAGGCCAAGAGGAAGAGCAAGAAATTGAAAACTTGTGTGAAAAAACAATGAAGGAAAAGTCTAGGAAGCACAGAGAGTCCCAAACAAACTAGACCCAAAGAGGACCACATCAAGACATATCATAATTAAAACGCCAAAAACTAAAGGTCAAAAGAGAATATTAAAAGCAGCAAGAGGCCCTGGCTGGTAGCTCAGTGGATAAGGTGCCGGCCCGCGAACCCAAAGCTCGCAGGTTTGATTCCCCAGCCAGGGCACATAACCAGGTTGCAAACCAGGTCTCCAGTCAGGTCTGTGGCTGGAGGCACGTGAAAGGCAACCATACATTGATGTCTCTCTCCCTCTCTCTAGAAATAAATAAAAAGTAAAAACAAACAAAACAACCAGAATAGGATCAGGATCATAGGTATGGAGATCACTGGGAGGAGGGAGGTATTAGGACCATGCTGTGGTGCTGTATATGCTGGAAACAGGGAAATGGTGCAGGGATTAGGAAACATAATTGGCGGATACAAGAAAGACAGGGAGAAGTTAAGGATCATATAGGAAAGGGTGAGATCAGGAACTTATACGCATGACTCAGGGAACATGAACTACGGGGGTTGGGATTGCGGGAGGGAATGGAGGTCTTGGGTGGAGGGTAGCAAAGAGAAAATAAGTTGGAACAACTGTAATAGCATAATCAGTAAAATATACTTTGAAAAATAAACTTGGAGCCCTGGCTGGTGGCTCAGTGGATAAGGTGCCGGCCTGTGAACCCAAAGGTAGCTGGTTCAATTCCCCAGCCAGAGCAACATAACGAGGTTGCAAGCCAGGTCTCCAGCCAGGTCCATAGCTGGAGGCAGGTGAAAGGCAACCATACATTGATATTTCTCTCCCTCACTGCCTCTCGCTCTTCTCCTCTGTCTGAAAAATAATAAATAAAAATCTTTAAAAAATAACAGTAAACAATAAACTTGGGGTTCTGAGATTTTGTTAAAAATTCACTTAAGTCTAGGTACAAATTCTGTCAATAAATGAGTTAATTGTGGCAAACTTTTAATCTCATACTTTTTTAAAAAAATTGTTGTTGTATTACATCCATCCCCTTTTTGCTCCCCTCTGCCCCCCTCCCCACCCACCCATTCTCCCCAAAGTCAATCCCACCTGTTGTCCATGTCCATGGTTCCTTTATACTAGGTTCTTGTCTAAGCTGCTTCCCTTCCTTGCCTCTGCCTCCCCCCTCCCCCCAACCCCTTTCCCCCTGACCACTGCAGGTCTATTCACTGTATTCATATATTTGGTTCTGTTTTGCTTGTTGTTAGTTTTGTTCATTATTGTCCCGTAATGGGTGAGGTCATATATTTGTCCTTCACTGACTGGCTTATTTCACTAAGCATAATACTCTCCAGTTCCATCCATGTTGTTGCAAAGGGTAGAAGTTCCTTCTTTCTTTCTGCTATATATAATTCCATTGTGTAAATGTACCAAAGTTTTTTGATCCAATCATCCACTGATGGGCACTTAGGCTGTTTCTCGCACTTGGCTATTGTAAATAGTGCTGCTATGAACATAGGTGTACATAGGTTCTTATGAATTGGTGTTTCAGTCATACTTTTTGTGAGCAGAATGATTATCAGAATTACAATGCCTAATGCTGTATATCTTGTAAAATGTAATCATCTGAACAGCAAAGTCCTTACAATATTGAGTCTTGTTATTCATTATATATTGCGTATCTACACCTGATTCTTTCAAAAAATAATTTTCTGTATGAAGTTCTTACATGTTTTCTATTAGATTTATTCCTAGGATCATATCATTGTTGGCACCTATTAGATGAAGCATACATCAACACAAGACAGTATTATCTCTTTTGCTTGGATTGTTTCCTTGCAACTACTGAAGTCCTGACTAATACAGGCAAAGTGTCATGCAACGTTGACTGGAGAGCTCAAAAGATGTATCTTGAAGACTAGAATACCCTAAGGAAATTGGACAATGGAGTTTTGAAAAGTTAAAAGCAGGATATTGACATAACTTCACTTGAAGTTTAAAAAAGACAATTATAGAAGATTCAAGACATATGTACCAGGATCCTATTCTAAGTTCAGGGGAGATGAGATAGGTATATACAGACAGCTGCAGTGCAGATGGAGAAGTATAGATGTATCTAAGTTATTCCTATAGAGTGGGCATGACTTGATGACAGATTAGAAAGCAATTATGATAGGAAGGAGTTAAAAGATGATTCCTAGATTTGGCTCAAATGACTAGTGGGAGAGTAGTGTGGGGAGTTAAGAAAATTGAGAATGAAATTCTACCTGGCACATGAGCTTAGAGTATGTGAGGGACATTTAAGTGTTATGATTATAAAGTAGGTGACTTTGTAGCCCATAGGATATATGTTCTGCAGATCAGGGTATAAATGAGATTATTGGGAAAAACATAGAAGAGGACAAACCCTTCAGAATTATTGGTTGTGGGATGGCCATCTGCTACAAGAGTCAGTGATGCAGGTAGAGAACCCTAAAAGATGTAGGAGAAAATTCAGTGGAGAATGATGTCATAGAAGTCTGGGAAGAAATAATGTCAAAGGAGGAATGATCAAAATCTCAATACACAAGGAAAGTCCAAGTAACGTTTTACACCCTTACTGAAACATCCCTTGATTTGGCAGCATGTTGGTTAATGTTGGCCTCAGTGGGCACCTTCATGAAGACTGGATGAAAAGTGGACACTAACTTGCAGTTGCTTCAAGCAATTTGAGAAAAAGCAAGACGGTTTTTAGTTTATGTAAAGAGAGGAGAAATTGTGCCCATTTGCGTGCTGAGATAAAGTCATCCACAAGGAAGTGGGTGATAGGAAATGGTCTTGAGCCCAGATGTAGCTGAGAACCCAGCTTCATTGCTTGTCTGAGAGCAAGATGTCTGGCTCCAGGTGGTGTAGGGTAGAATTAACTGGGTGAGCTTGGATCCATATTCTTTGAGTACAAATGCTGACTCAGCCTAGCTGTGTAACCATGAACAAGTCATTACAAAATTAACATCAGTTCCTGAAAAAGTGAGCACATAAAAACACCCAACTGCTTTTGTTCTGCTGGATGTATCTCCACAAATATCTTTATTCAAATTTCTGACTTATGTGAGTCTAGATAAATGTCCATAGTTTTCTCTGAATTTTCATGTTTGAGTATCTTCTCTTTCATAATAGACAACAGATTCCCTCATAAACTCCGTCAGGTTCAGCACCACACCAGCACAGCAGACACACTGGCTTCCCCTGCAGGGGCTGGCCTGTGAGCTGATATGTCACCTGCCACTCACAATTTTTAAGTGGCTTCCCAGACATCCCTTTCTAATTTGCTATAAAGTGATCCATAAAGAATTTATTAACAATGAAGAAAAATCACATCTAAAATTCAGATATCCAGAGGAAATGAATTCTAGAAGTGGCTATTTTGGGAAGGGACTGGGACTGGGAATATAAGTATTTCATCTAAAAAATCTGAAGCAAACACAACTTTTAAGATGTGATAAAGCTGGTAGTGATTATACTGTCTTTATCATTCTCTGTATTTTTGTTTGAAACATTTGAAATCATAAAATATAAAATTGGTAGGGAAGACATATCATGGATGTGGTTAGATTACAATAATTAATGTGAAAATAAGCATGGTTTATTGACATTTTCATTTTAAAAATCTCATTGAAAAATGTAGGAACATACATGCACACATACACACAAGTTGGCTTTTAAAAGGATTTTTAAAAACAATTGTGAGGATGTAAAATTTATAGAGTGAATACTATAGATGAAAAAACTAAACAAACATTTTACTCAAATGAGTTAAAATGAACTTATGTTATACATATATTAACAGTTTGTTTAAAAGGACACTACTTTTCAAACTTTTCAGAGTTTAATTTATAAAGAAAAAGAATACATAAAGATTTTAACAAAGCACCCAATTCCTACTTTCCTTTCTCAGTGGAAAAGTTATGATAAACACAATTGTCATGGCCTAATCTTACAAATAACATTGACAAAAAGTATAAAAATCTAAACTTTAGAGAGTGCTGATAATGTTGCCAGCAGGTGTATTTATCTACATTTATATAAATTCGGTTTATACCACAAAATCTCTTTTTCACCCTTTCCCAGTATCATTCAGCTTTCATCACCCTCCTGCTGACTGCATCTCTAGCTGTGTGGAGCACCTACGCCTAAGCCCTCTGCTACCCATCCCTGGGCCAGTCCCCTGAGATGCACCTGAAAGCACCAGATTCCAAGAAGGAAGGGGTACCTGGCACATGCCCTCAACTCCTGCCAAGGAGGAAGGCTGAATGCTCTCCCAGCCTCCATTCACTCCTTTACTTTTATTTCTGCTGGGCCTGCTTTGCATCCTTAGGAGATTTACAGGAGAGTGGGGCAGACTCTTTGTGCCTCGAGACTGGAGCCAGGAAGTTAGTCTGGGTACTTCTCTGCCCAGAGAACACAGGCAGGCTGGTGTGGTGTGGCTGTGGGGCTGTGGGCAGGGTGAGGCACTAACTAAATCCCCAGTCCAGGGGAAGGGATCAAGTGGGGAAGCACTGGGACAGAATGAGCTGTTGCTGAGGTCAGCAGTTTGAGATCTGATGATCTTTGGGGAACGGCGCTTATGACCGCTGGGCTCACTGAAGCAGATATGAAGGTTGGAAACAGCACATCCCATCACTAAAGGGTTTGATTGGGCCACACTGATTTTAATTATAAAAATAAAAAGTAGTAATAATAAAAAATAACATTAAACAAAACGTTTACAACAGAAATAAGAAATCATAGAATCTACTGCTTTAACACAAATGTTTTCATGGTTGGTTCCTTCATTGACTTGACACAACTTAACAATGGCAATGCTACAGCTATGATCAAGGAGGATGCAGGAGCCACTGAGGGATAGCAGCACTCCTGCAGGGCCCTCGCCTGGACCCGGCCCACAGGAGTCTCTGGGTAACGGAGGTAAGAGGGTTCCTCTGGTGGGTGCAGGGGGTGTCTCTTTAGGTCAGAGCCCCAGGTGTGGCTACTGTGGGCCATGTGAAAACCCCACCCCTAAGAGGGTTCTGTAGACAGAAGCCCACCTTGTCCCTACAGAAACAGTGCAAGAAGGCAGGGCTGGTGTACCTGCAACCAGGTCCCCAAAGGAGAATGATAGACTGAAGGATGTTGTTTAAGGACCAAATTTTATGCAGATCCCTTCTCAGTTTTCACTTCCCCAAGCATCTGAGTCCACAAGCCTGGAAACTTTCTGAAAGAAATGCCTGGGAACCTCTCCATTGCCCTTCCATCCCGGGATCAGGTAAAAGAACTTAAATAACGGTGAGAGCCATCCTCTGCAACAGCTGCTGCCCACAATTGCACCAGCCTGGGCTGCACTGTCCCCTTTGAACATGAAACCAACAGGGGGCAGCCTGGGTCCACAGTTTTCCTTCCTCCAAAGGAAAACTGGTCACTTGTGCAAAGACCCTCTTCCAGAGCCACATGCCCACCTGTTGGACCCCTAGGACTTTCTTCTCATGGCCTCTGGGCCACTGATTCTCTGAAATGATGTCATTGGGCTGAACACGGGTGGGAGGATGGAAGTTGCTGGCTTTTTGGGGAGTTAACCAGGGCCTCTTAGGACCAAATCCTTCCTATTCAACATCCATCACAGTGCCAAGACCATAATATGTGTTCCTTAACATTTAAATGGTTGCATGAAACTGAAGTAACAAGAAGCCAACAGCAGAAGGGAGCTCTGGGGGAGGAAATGTGTGAGCATGCATGGGAGAGGAGACAGTCCGTGAGCAGCTCTCCTAGGGCTTCTCTGAACCTCTATTTTCTTCCATACGTAGAAGCCTTGAAGGTCTAAGTGACCCCCACCCCCACACGGAGGGCAGTCACTAGGGGCGGGGGTGTGTATCTGGACTACGTATGAGGGTGGAAGAGGCAGGACATCACAAAGGCTTCTCAGCCCTCAACTTACCAGATGTCTCCAGGGGCAGAGACTGAGCCTTACCTCTCAGGAGGAGGAGTGGCCACTCCCCGATCCCTGGGCCACTCATGTATTTTTTACACAGGTAATCCATGGTCATTTTAGAAAAATGGCACATTATTCTTTATTGGATGCCAGCCCCCTTCTCTCCAGGCACAATGGCACGTGGGCAAGGGCTCCAACCCCCGGCTGGGACGCAGTGGGAGCCCTGCACCACCACTGCTCTTCTAGGGCCTGCATCATCCTCGGTGCCCGCGCTGCTCGCTCAGGTCTGTTCAAACTCCTGTTCACAGTAGCCTACACTGATGGGCTGGGCCTGAACATCTCGCCTGCAAGAGGATATGTAGAGACAGGGCAAGATGCGCCACTCAGAAGGGGGGTCAGTCTTAGACCCAAGCAACACCTTCAGCACAATCAACAGTCTCTCCTTCCCCCATTTCAGTGGGTGGCAAACAGTTCCTGCCCACCAATTACTGTCTCACTTCAGAGATCCTCATCTGGGCTAGGGCCAAGTGTTGGCAAGAATCTGCATTCTGAACAGATGCCCCAGGTGAAATTCTGCTTTGGGGACACCCAGGAACTTCGGGGGGCACCTCCCTATTTCTAACCTGCCTTGTTTCTGTACCCTAGCCCCAAATGCTCAGTTCCTTTAGAAAAGAAGGAGACATCTGAGGGGTACCCTGTACTCTTGGCTCCCACCCCTACTCCATAAGGGCTCTAAAATACTGTGAGTGTGTGTGTGTGTGTGTGTGTGTGTGTGTGTATGGATTGAGGTGCCTCCAGTCCATGTGAGTGTGCAAAGCTGTCCTTAGGTCTCACCCTCCTTCATTGTCCAAATAAGCAATGTGCTTAGAGATGGGAGGGAACTCCACCATGCTAGGCTCCCAGCCTGAGGCTCTTCTCTGCGCTGCTAGGCTGTATCCCTTAGGGCCTCAAGACCTAGGGAATGAATCAGCCAGGAAAAGGACCATCCGACACAGTCCCATCCCCAACAGGAGCACGGGGCTTACGAGAGCCCATAAAAGCACGGCTGAGTATAAAGTTGGCCTCATTCGAATCCTGGTTCTAAGTGACTTTGGGCAAGTTACTTAACTTCCCTGTGCCTCAGATGCCTCTCTCTAAAACAGGGATAAAACTACATCTAATGCTATATGATGCTGAGGTGAAGATTCAACGAAATAACACCTGTAAAAGGGTGAGCACCATGCCTCCCACGCAGCAAGCCTCTCTTAGCTGTTACTGAGTGTTCTTTTCCCATCAGGAAGAAGTCCCTAGCCCCTGACCTGCCCACCTCCTTGGGGAGGCCCCACGGTCTGCGTACCTTAGCAGCTCACAGCGGAAGTGTGCCAAACGATGAAAGGCAAAGTCTAGGTCAGTCACCACCTTGTTGCTCCACAGCCTCTCGGCAACAGCCCCTGCTCTGGGCCTGCAGGAAAGGGGGCATGCACCAGGTTGGACCCTGGATTCCCCACAAAGGAGTGACAGCCACAGGCTACTGGCTCTTGTTTAGGCTCAGGGCCAAGGGATGTGACCAACACCTCATTCAGAGCGACAGCTTGGTTGAAGGCTACCCAGGGACCTTAAGGTTCAGCTCCGTCTTCATTAAAGATGGACAGTGATCCCACTCTTCTCTACCATAGACATGGCAACCAGGGTAAGT
The DNA here is from genome assembly GCA_004026585.1 of Noctilio leporinus. Taxonomy (NCBI): domain Eukaryota; kingdom Metazoa; phylum Chordata; class Mammalia; order Chiroptera; family Noctilionidae; genus Noctilio; species Noctilio leporinus. The sequence continues at coordinate 7,698 of PVIW01010723.1, forward strand.
CTTAAAGCATCCTGAACTGCTACTGACTCTAGTGGCAGTGGCAGTGGTGGGTGTGAAAATGGTAACAACACCCCCCAGGCTCTGTGAGGCTGCTGAGGAGACAGTCTTGGGGAGAGGTCTCACTCTAAGAATCGTGGACTTCCGGGTTGGACCCAGAGCAAGTCACCTGTGCTCTCCAGGCCTCATTACTCTACCTCTACCCTACGTCACCTTACAGGTGGCTGGAGAAGCAGAAATGGAAGTCAGGTGAGCGCTGGGTATTACGTACAAACAGAAGGATCACGGTAATGCTCCTTCTCTCCGAGGCCTGAAAGGAGGGGACTAGTCTGTAAGGGAGACCCTATGCCCACAAACCCAACCCTCCATGTCCGAAGAAAACCCTTACCAGAGCCTGGGGACCAGGTTTGTGCTGTCCACATACTCTCCCCACATACAGGCCTCTCCACCAATCACCAGAGCCTTCTGCTCAGGGCTGCCTAAGGGAAAAGAACAATGATGGACAACTCTTGGGTTCCCCTGCTGCCACCTTCTCCTTAGACAGCTCGTTTCATCCCCCAACCTAACATACCCAGCCCAGACCCTCCTGCCTCCCACTGTGCCCCAGCCCAGCCTTCTTTGGTCAGCGAGGAGAACACTATGCTTTTACCTTCAAATGACAGGGGATCCACTGCGTAAAAGTCCTCCCAGTCAGGGCCGTAACTTACGCGGTTCAGGTACCAGGGGGCAGAGAGCAGTGCTCGGAAGCCGGCCTCGGTGATCAGCGCCAGCTCCTTCAGATAGCTTACTGGTACCTTTTCTCGCCACACCTGGATGATTGTGTCTGGCCGAACCTATCACAAAGGTCAAATGGCAGTATGGCACACAGCCGAGGAGACTTCTGGACCACAGCATTATGCAGACCACCAGGCCAGGGGTGTGGTGTGGTGGTGGACCTTTCTGCTCTCCAGAAGCTCCTGGCCATGGAGCCCCTAGCACAATGTGGAGGACAAGGGTTCCATAGGCCATAGGAGAGCTCCCTGCTGTTTTGTGCCCATATTTCTTTTTTCTAAATGTTCTCAGTGTCTTATTATCATTTAAAAATTGTTGTTCTATTACAGCGATCCCATTTCCCCCCTGTGGCTCTCCCCTGACCCATCCACCTCCCTCTTCTCCCACAGTCAATCCCCACCCTGTTGTCCATATTCATGGGTCATTTATACTAGTTCCTTGACTAGGCCCTTCCCTTCCTTTACCTGCTTCTCCCCCTCCCCCTCTCCTCTGGTCACTGTCAGTCTGTTCCTTGTTTCCATGCCTCTGGTTCTATTTTGCTTGTTTGTTTGTCCCTGTCTTTCTTCATACTGGCTGTGAGCTAAAGGAGACAAGCACTGGGGCCCAGGAGCCTCATTGGAAGCTACCATGTTCAAGGGCCTCCTGACACTTCTCTGAGGATGGGGCCAGGTTCTCGCAGAACCCTGCATGTGGCAGGAGGCTTGGGTCTAATCAATCAGCAATGAAGATGAAGGAAATCTTGCTTTCGTAGACCTGCGAGGCACCAGTCTATGACTCAGGAAAGAGGATCCAACCTATTATGCCAGTTTCAGGAATCCCAAGTAACTAAGCAGCAGAAATAACTCCTGATCAATCTATAGCGAGGAGAGATACAGAGGCTCCAAAAACCATACCCAGACATCTGCAACCTTTCAGAGAGGAAAGGAGAGCTGGCCCCAAGTGCTCTGAACATTAAAGCCTAATCCAAATCAGGAGGATCAGTCTATGCAGAGGCAGGGATGGGGCTGGAAGACCAGAGAGAGGCACTGAAGGTGGCTCCTTTCACTGTGCCCCTGGCTCACCTTTACTTTATTATCAAACACGTCCTGCCACACCACATAGCCCTTGTCATGGGCAGAGACGATGCCGAGCAGCCTGGAGAGTAAAGAGAGTGTCTGCTCAGCTGTGACAGGCTGCAGGCTATCGGTGCCGGTGACCTAGGGGCTGAGCCTATCTAGGGGCCCATTGCTGATTGAGCAGTGTCTTCCCCTGTTTGGAACTGACCACTCCAAACCTGAAAATAGAGGACAAGGGACTTTTTTTTAAAAGGGGCTCAGAGAGTGGTCAAGCAGTATGGTCCCCCACAGGAGGTGACCCAAGGGACCCTGCCCACCCTCCTTCCTTCCTCACGTCTGGATGTAGAAGGACTCCAGCTGTTTGAAGTCATCACCAAAGCCTTTCTTCTTCATAAAGGCCTGGATATCTGGGTTGGACTTCCTAAATCCCAAGAGAAAATGAATATTAATTCTTTCAACATTCAAAATGCCCAAAGTTTGGGAATTATTCAGCTGGCTTCCCACAACTTCCCTTTTAACCTGAAATAACAATCAACTGAGGATCTTGGAGGCCCCAAATATGGAAGGTGTGGCTGAACAAGCTGTATAAAAGGGCCATCACACAGTCTGAGAAAGTTTGAGTCTGGACCTGAAGAGCATTCAGTTCAAACTCTCAAAGGGAACACACTGATCTCTCTGGATGACGACATGTAGCTCCAAGGTCTTGACCTGGGGCTCTGGCACATTCTAACCCCCATCCTCGGCATGCTCTGTTTTCCCTTAATACTTATTCTTTATTCAGTTGGATACAAGTATTGCTGCCACTCTTTTGCCCCACGATATCTGTATTTTGCCCACATTTTCTCCTGAAATGTGTTCACCCTCTTCCATGTCTTGAAAAAGTGAAAATACTTTCCCAGATCTAGCTCTAGTGCCCTCTTCTCAAAGAAGCCCCCCAACCTCTTTTAAGCTAAGTAGATCTGAGGATTTGGAACTTACAATTTAATACTAACCCAACACTGTCATCTATTAGTCTCAGATTCATCTGTGTGTTGACTCTTTACTGGACTAGGTTAAGCCTTCAAAAGCACAGATTACTTTTCCCTACCTTGGATTTTAACAAGATAATTCTGTGCCTAGAGCTAGTTTTCCCATAAGTCTCTCAAGGATATTTATGGGAAATATCCTTATGGGGAAGAAAGAGTTTCACATTCACAGCCTTGTCAAAATCAGGCAAGGCATCTCCACAGCTGGAGGGAGGAAAGGTCCAAGACCTGAACCCTCTGGACTGAGACAGAATCCTGTCTCAGAGATTAGTCCCGGAGAAACATGTGACCAGACAAGGGGGCCTGTCAGAGGCTAACCTCTATCCTGAGCAAGCAATTCATGAGGCTGGGATGGGAAGATCAAAGGGCTCATACCAGCAGGCGAAGTTAACCTCATCTCCTCCAAGGTGAAGATAAAAATCCGGGAAGACAGAACTGATCTCCGAGAAAAATGTGTTCATGAATGCATAGGTACTGTTGAGAATGGGATTCACTGGTCCAAAGGTGCCAGAGGGTTGAGACCCAGAGTAGCAAGGAGTCAATAATCCAGGGACACCTAGGCCAGTAGAGAACCCCACACAGGTATAAATACAGGCCCCCAGGCACAGTCATAAGTCACACTAAGCAAGACGATCATATTCATAAGCTTACGCTTATACAAGTGGAAACACTCAGGGACTCAAAGACATTAGTAATCATGAGTATTTAGTCACAGTCAAAGAAATACAAATAGCCCTGAATGGTGTGGCTTAGTGGATTGGACGTTGTTCTGCAAACTGATAGGTTGCAGGTTCGACTCCTGGTCAGGACACATGCCTGGGCTGCGGGCCCTTGTGGGGGTGTGGGAGGCAACCCATCCAGGTTTCTCTTGCCTGTAAATGTTTCTCTTCCTTCCTTTCTCCCTCCCTTCCCCTCTCTCAAACAAACAAATAAATAAAGTCAATCTTAGAAAAATAAATAAGAAATACAAATACATCCACAATCACAGAGGGTGGGGTACAGCCAAACAACTGTCAGCACGCACACTCTTGCCTTGGCACACTGCTTCCAGCAGGGGTCACCCTTGCTCCCATACTGCCTTTCGAAAAGCTGAGCCAATTCAGCCAAACTGGCAAAATCTTTCTTTCACTCAAAGGTGTGACAACCTGCAAGGGTATCATTAAGACAAGGACATCTGAGAAGAATTTGCCCATATTTTAATAGTAAGAAGTGGCCTCTTTTGCCCAAAGTAAGTTCTGCCAATCTAAATTCTCAAGTGGAAGAGGTTAACAGAAAATATCCTTCCAGCAACCAAGGACAAGGCATGCCACATCCAAGTGCTAATGACCTAAATCTCCAAGGAGAGAAGGATCAGTAGACTTCCTCTGAATCCTGGCATTATTCTTACCTCCCCAAGACAGAGTGTGGCCAGGAGTGTCAAATTCTGCCAAGACTCGGATACCCCGAAGCCGCGCATATTCAATCACCGCCTTCACATCCTGTGCTGTGTAGATGTGGGTGGCACGGTTGTAGGAACCCTGAAAGGTACAACATACCCTTAAGGATCTCATTTCCTTAAGGCTTCTAGATTAGAGGACACTAAAAATGCCTCCAAAGACTCTCTGGATATCAGATAATCTACCCGCAGTCCTTTGCTATTCTTTATGGAACTCATAATTTCCCACAAGCTACCACATCTATTGTTTTATCTCCATGTCACAAGGCCAGTGAGATGAATGCGAGAGTTATTACAACCATCTGACAGAAAATAAATAGGTAAAAAGAAAATGAGACCAGGTGAGATGATCTCCTGTGACCTTGGAACTCAGGTCCCCTGACTCCAAATACAGTGCCCTTCCCATGCCAGTGTGTCCCTCAAACTAGCTGATTAGGAGGCAAGCTGGTGCCCTTTCCAGCAGAAGCACAGCTAGGCTCAAACAGATCCTATAAACTTGGTCAAGGTGAAATCAGGACATACCTCTTTGGTGAGCTCTGGAAAAGTGAAACTCTCATACGGGAAGGAAGGGTCATCAACCAGATGCCAGTGGAACACGTTGAATTTATTGTACGCCATGACATCCTGCAGGTCAGAGCATGTGCTGTGAACTCATCACAGACTCTCCAGTTCAGCCTCCAACTTGGGAAGCTAGGCTGAGTTCCAGGCTGCCTCACACCCTCAATCTGCCCCAGCATCCTGTAAGTGTTACTAGGTTCTATCAAATTTCCATCAGCAGATTTCTTCTCACCCCAGGGCACAGCCAAAGATGCTGACATGAGCATCTCTCAGCTCTTTGTGAGATGAGCTGTAGCCACACTGAAAGGAGGGCTGCAGCTGTGTTGCACCACGGGGTCTTCCAAAAGCCCCCGAGATCCTGAAGACTACTATGTCCTCCTGCCGTTTGTTTTGAGTAATCTTACAAGTATTTATCCAAATTGTGAGGTCTATTGTGAATTTAGTTGCCCCATAACCCAAAAATCTCAGAAGCCAAGACTGATGGATGTCTCTCATTCCTTAAGTTCCACCAGAGGAGCCTTAAAGGAGTTGGATCAGCAACCACTAGATAAGACTGCCCACCAAACTCAATCAAGATCATTAGGAACACCCCCAGTTAAGGCTGTGGAATATTTCCTCCCTATAACCTTATCCTAACTAAACTAAAGTAGCTCTGCTGGTCAAAGATGCCAATTCCCAAAACCACCTTCTGCATCCCTGGAGACAGCTTGGGTATTAGTCTGTAGTTGCCAGCATGGTAGATTTAAATCAATCTTGTTATCTTTTTGAGTGGATCATCTTTTACCCTTCTCCTAGGAGTTCATAAAGTTACTATATTCTCTCTGCAATTCCTTAAGAATATTAAGATGCCTGGGCTATCCCTCACCCCATTACCCCAAAGAAGGTCTTAAGGCCTGGGTACCAGAGTGTCCAGGATGCTGGGCAGTGGGAGGTAATGCCGAGATGTATCCAACAACAAGCCCCGGTGAGGGAAGCGGGGAAAGTCCTCAATCTCCGTCTTGTTGATAAAGAACTGTGTGGATCAAATATTGAACTTGTCAGGATTCAAAGCAAATTTACCATGGGGGTAGGGTGGAGGTGAGGGATGAGAACCAAAGTCCTCTGAGATCCCTGAAAAGTCAGTGGTTACACTGACTGTTCAGCAGTGTAACCATCTCCCCAAATGCCCCAAATCTCTACCCAGTGGCCATAAATAGGAATCTGTTCTGAGGGCATCCAACCCTGGCTAGCCAAATACAGCTATCCCACACACCACTCAGCCTATAGAGTCTGCATTATCACTGACTAGTAATATGTTGTTTTCTTCAAAGAAGTGTGGTCTCAAGGTCATTACTAAATAATGACTTAGGGGAACTAAATTATAGTGATTCCAAACAGGCCAAGTCTACCTAACCAGTTTCCACCTATGTGTCTCCCTACATACTATCATTGAGGCCATCTCAAGCCACTAGGACTCTGTCTTAAAGCAAAACAAGATATTTCCAGGACTCTGGGCACTGGAAGCAAACCCAAGACTTAAACGAAGCCCTTTATTGAGGGACCACTCACCGTGCCCTCAGGAGATCTCCAAACAAGCTGACTAAAAGTCTCCAGACCTATGGGAAGGCAGAGACAGGATAAAGACTGGTGAGGTAGGAAAAGATGCATCCACCTGGGAGGTGCCCAGTGTTGCGGGGGACAATGCCTGGGCACACGTTGAAAGTGGGTGTAATGTAGGCTTGATGATCCTCAACACTATGAAAGGGGGATGTTAGGAAGCCGGTATCAATCTTTACTTGTTTTGGGAGGTATCAGTGTAAGGGACTTTAGTGTCCCTTCTAGGAATATATTCAGCCTCAAAACTCACGCACCTCTCATGCATGTTTCCAAAGGTGTGAACTCACAAGAATATCAAAAGATGTGTGCTTGTAAGAACAGATGTGGGGACAATCAGCCAGCAAGCGGTTAAGGCTTTCTAAGGATAATACTCATTGGAGCTAAGGGAGCTGAGAAAAAGAGCCCCCAGTTAGCTGTCCCCTCACTTTTCCCAGATTGAATGGTGAAAAAAATGATCATAAGCTTGAATCTGCCCAGAGGTGGTAGGGTAGGCTAGAAGACAAAGAATCGTTCTCTTTTCCTCTTCAGAGTGCAAGGAGAAACCCAGCTATGTGGAACTGAGGTGGCAGCAGGCAGCTATCACCCCAGAAGGACTGTCCCAGGCCATAGGACACAGATTCCTAGATTCCAGCGAGGCCCAGGGCAGGCATATCCAGAAGCCCCATGAAGGAAACCCAGAGTCTCATGTTCTCGGAATGAAAGAATCCATGGTCACTCAGCACCTAATTTGAGGCAGGCTGCCAGGATAATTGTGGGATTTCTCCATTCTGACACCTAGCATTCTGGAGTCCCTGATTTTCTGCCACCCAACCAAACTAATCGTTAGCACTTGCACAAAAGGTACAAGAGGGCAGAAAGGGGAGTCGACATGCTCTTTCTTCAAAACAAAGGAGAGGGAGAAGGAGGGGCAAGAGAATAAAGACAAACTAACCAGGGTTTGGAATTCTGTGAGAATGTCCCTCATCCGTTATTAGCAGGTGTTTTACCAAAAGTGGTACAGGTATTTGACCAAGGTTGTATCGAGGAACCAAATTCCTTTTCAATGATCTAGGAGGAAGGCACAGGCCTATCACCTGTTGGGTAAGAAAGCACTAATTTTCTCCCCAAATAATATAATTCTACACATTTTACTACTACTTAGCCTGTTTTTCCTGACATTTATTTATTTTTTTTGATATAGTTTTCCTCTTTAAAGGACCTGGCCAATGTGTGTCTTTAGTGAGAGCTGAACAGGCAGTGTTTGTGGCAGTCGCCCCTCTCCCCAGCTACCCGTCCCCACTGGCACCCTGAGCAGCAGCCTGCAGGGGGTCCCGCTACTGCCCAGGCGCCTGCCCAGGTGCACACGAGAACCCGACAGCTTCTAGGAAAAGCTGGGCGAATACGCCTTTCAGGAGGATGGGGAAACTGTTCTAACAGGGGGGTATTCGCTGGGCCTCCAGCCCTGTCCTACACTCCCCACCAATGCCAGTCATCGCACGTCATCCCTTAGTCCCGCTCCCGGCACCGGCCCCCAGCCCCACCTCGTTACCTCGGAGAGCTCCCCACACAGTCTCAGACAGAAGGAACCACTTCTCCGTGTTTATGGTCAGGGTGTCTGCAATGACAGAAATGACCTCACGTGGTTAAGGATGTCTACTCTCAGATTACAAACAAATGCTTGGATTAAAAAAGAACAGCAAGATCACATTTTTTTCTTTCAAAGAGAACACATCCCCAGATCAGGGCTGCTGCAGGTGGGCCAGGCCTGGGGCCAGAGTGGGCAGGTGGGTCACCCAGGGACTCTGCAGATGCTAGGAGGTGATACATGATAAGGGTCAGGCTGAGTCCTGTAAACCACTACCCATCCTGTGGGTCAATATTGCCCCCAAGAAATATGAGTTCCCAGTTAGCGTTTAGGGGAAAGTATGAAGTCTCCTATTGGCAAAGGAAACAATGACGCTCGGAGGGGTGAGTCCAGGCTGCGATATTCCCAAAGCCTTTGTAACCACCCTCCTTTCCCTTTGTCCCCAGGCTTCAGCTACCTTACTCAAGAACGTGAGGAAGAAATCAAAAATTGAATTTCATTTTGGCGAGTGACAAGTCCCCAAATGCTGCGATCAGACAAGACAGAAGGCAGCCACAGGACTTGACCTCACCTCAGTTTCAATGACCAAACAATCCTCATCTCCCCAGTGTGGGATCCCTTAGAGAAAACCAGCCAAGTGTATATATATTCCTAAAATGGCAATAGAACAATAGAATTATGCTCAGTCCAGAAGGCAGGTGTCTTGTGGGACTCAGTGAACAGCCAGTGTCTACAGTCAGCTTGCAGATACTGGATAGAGGGCAGAGGACAAACTCACCTTCTGTGGCTCTTAGCACTTAGGGGCCCTTGGTCCCCAGTCATGGAGGGCTCCAGGTCTAGTACCAGCAGTTTAGGTTGGGCCACCCAGAGCTACAGCTCCAAACAAGTGCTTATTTTTTCTAGAACGGGAACAGGGTGGTACTTACAATTCTCCAGTGACTCCAAAGAAGGAAGCTGGTCACATCCAGCAGTGACCACAAGGACAACCAATGAATCCTTCTCCAATGTGTGTTTCTTTCCTGCAAGGACAGTGTAAGCTTAGTGTGGCTGATCTGCCACCAGGGGCAACACGCAAAACCAAAGCTCTACCAGAGGGTCCCTAGCTCTAGTCCCTTCAATTCATCTGCCTGTGGCAAGAGGGGAGGGAGGATGGGCATGTGTCCTTGGCACATGGTGCTGCCTAGTCATCTGTTCAACTTTTTCATTTTGGTTGTGCTCCCCTCTCTCCCCAGTAAACCCACCTTGGCCACAAAGTAATGATCTGGTGTCACCCCTTTGTAATCAGGACTATTATTTCTGGCTTGGTTCGTCCAAGCACACAATCCCAAGGCCTCAGCAACTATTTTGAAACTTGAGGCAGCTCCAGGGCATTGCTATTCAAAGTGTGGTCTGTGAATTAGCTGCTGATTTGTAAACTGTGTTACTGGTTGGTCACCAGACAGGAAGCTTCTGTGATGCAAGAATGTAAATCAATTATGTGAAAATAAACACACCATGTAGCTCTGACATTTTTTCACAGCAAGGTCTTAGTGAGGGAACTGTTTTACATTCTGGTGTGCATGCTTCCCATCTCGTTGCAAACTAGTCCTCGAAGTAGTACTGCTCCAGGGCTCCAGGAGAGCCTTTCCAACCCTGCAAAAGCCCGCAGCTAATGTGAGCAGATGAAGAGGATGACAGAGGACCTCCTGTGCACAGAAGCCCTGAGATGGTCCAGCTGGTGTCCCAGCAAAAGCACATGGTCTGATGACACCCATCCTGCTTCCTTCCCTCCTCTTCCCAGACAGGTTCTCTATCCATGGGAGAATTCTCTTTAAAGTGGAAAGCCACCCAGTCTGAGCCAACAGATATACTATCTAGTATAGTCTTTAGAAAAATATTTTATTTATTTACTTTAAGAGAGAGGGGAAGGAAGAAAGAGGGAGAGAAACATCGATGTGTGAGAGACATATCCATCGGTTGCCTTCCACATGCCCCTAAGTAGGGACCTGGCCTGCAACCCAAGCATGTGTCCTGACTGGGAATTGAACCAACAACCCTTTGGCTTGCTGGTTGGCCCCCTAGCCACTGAGCCACACCAGCCAGGGCTAATAGAGTCTTACAGAGCCCAGTATATGCTGGAAAACAAAAGCCAAACTATCAATGCTGTCTTTTCCTGCTCTCCTAATGGTTTTTCTCTGTGACCTTCAGGGTAGTTGTGATTGTACTGTTCCAAGCCTGAACATCAATGAACTCCCTCCTTTGAGTCTTTCTGGAACGCATCCCCATGGGCACAATATCCATGGCTTCCTACAGAACTACAAAGTTAGGGACACAATGGCCTGGCAGAAAGCAGGGAGAGAGAATTCAGAACCAAACTGGAATCCCAAAGGTTATCCATCTCTAGGCAGAAGGAACCCAAGAGCCTTGAACTGTCTCAAGGAAGCCTGCTCACTCCTCCTGGATGCGGCCGGCTAGGCCGCCTCAGCAGTCATGGCTCTGCCACGGAGGAATAAGAAGGGACTCATTCTTTTTCCTCCCAGAAAATAGCCTCACTCATTAGAGCGTCCTCACTCTAATACCTGCCTGAACCATGCATGGAAAAGGGAATCTGAGGCTACTCTGGGCCAGGCCAACTCACAACGGCATCCTAAACCCCAAACACTCATCCCCATAAACACAGGAAAGGAAAATCAGGCTTAAGGGACCACTTTCAAGGCAGAACCTGTTAAGTCATCCCAAGGTCCCCAAGCCACCTCTACAAACACCATGGAGGACTTACTGAGGGTGTGTGTGTGAAGAAAACAACAAAAGAATATCCCTTGGACATTATGCCCCCACCTCTACCTCCCTGTCCCCACTCTGTCACATATCACAGAGCTCAATATCACTGTGTGGTGAGCTCATCTGTTTATTTATCCAGGCCACCATCGAAAGAGGCAGAAGTCCTGAGCTTAGTGTTAATCCTCTGGACCTCATCTACCAAATTTAGGAGAAATCACAATTAATCCCTATGCAACTGCCACAATCACTGTCCTGATGACAAGAGAGGCTGCACAAATACCAGGTTTATCTGAATTATTACTTGGAAGACAAGAAAACAACTGATTTTTGTTGTTGTTGCTGTTATATCTTATTTTTCTAAAACACACCTGCACTCCAACCCTTAAATCTATAGTTGTTTAGGGGGATTCTTTTGAAGACCTAATGAAAATGAATGAATTTTCCCTCCTACAACAATGTTCCTAATTTAAGGGCTCATTCCCTCACCCCACCACCAACCTCATGGTAAAGAATCCCTGTCCTAAATGTGCTCAGTGGCACGTCTGGGTTGGGGCTGCTGCTTAAACATGCTGAGAGGAAAAATTTGGGGTTGGGGGTGGCGATGTGAGAGCTAGTAAAACAGGAGGGACACTGGTCACTTAAAAGGATGTAAACAGGATGTAAACCTGCTACTCTGAGGAGAGCAGGAAATTGGCAGGGGACAGGCCAGCCACCTGTGTACTCACCCACACATGCAACACAGAGAAGCACCTGACGTGTGGGAGGTACGGGACAGGAAGCAGCCCATCAGCCTGCCATCTCATGGGCACACGCATGATGCACTAGGGTGGGGGGTCAGCAGGAAATTCTGGAGCCTCCAGTGCTTGGGAATTGGTCCAGAAAACACAGCACGGAGCAGGGAAATCAGGAAAGGTTGGTTCTAGTTCTGGTTCTGCTGGTACCAAGCTGAGCAAGTCTTAGGCTCCCATTTCCTTCCTTGGGAACAATGGCAGAGTGGGATCAAGTCATGTCCACGGCCTCCTATCTCTGCAGCATCCTTATCTCCCAGCTTTCAAGTGAACTTGCTCTTTTAGGGTTCACTGAAAAGGTCATTTTACTTTTTTATTTAGAAAGTTGAAAAAATTCAAACAGCACAGAGTATTTACAACAAAACAATAGATTATCTTCAGTACCTCTCCTTTGTTCCTTTGTCCTCTCTATGAAGAGACAACCACTGTTAGTTTTCTTCCCTGTGTCCTCTTTTTTAACAGAATTTTGCTTTACTCCTCACAGGCCAGCTGGACATAGAACTCTGAGGCCCTTTTCTCCCCAACGTCCCAGTGGTGAACTGTCTCCAGATGCTGGCCCTAGACCATGCCCTCTCCTCTCTGTGGTGGATCCTCTCTCACCTTCACATCCTTCTCTCTGCCCTAGATATTGCGGGCCGGGCCATCACCTCACTATCTAGCCAGTCTAGATGAGTCTTAACACAGTCTCATTTATCTTCTGTTGCAACAGTGGACGAAACACTCAACCCTATAAATCATGTATCAGCAGGATTGGCTGCTGATAAAATCATGGCATGTCATCTTGGCTGGGCCCTTGATGCTGCCCTGAAAATCTTGTCTGCACCATTGCTACTTTTTCTGTTCTCTGCAACAGCCCTTTCACACTTCTATTGATATGGCAGGCAGTTAAGTTAGACACGCATGAGCAGCGTAGAAACACTAAGCCAGGTACAGAAGGTCCCCAGGGCAGGAAACCTGGGGTCCTGCCAATGGACAACAACAGTAGGGTGGAACTCTGCCCCCAGGGTGAGCTTTCCTCCCCTAGCATATAGCTGTTCATGTGGTTTAGACCCCTAGACCTTTCATATCGCTAGTCATAAGGTTCAGACTCTCTCCTCACCTTTCCTCCCCTGGCATGGCACTAGTCATGTAGCAGACCCCTTATAGGAAAAACAAGGCGGGCGCCAGAGAACAGCCTCATATGATTCCCATATAAGCCTTTGCTTGACCAGTCCCTTAAGCATTTAGAGTTGAGGACAATGAGGTTCTGACCTGCATTAAACACTCTTAGGAACAAAGCCTGAGGTCTACCCAGAGAGGTTTGATCAAACTAGAGATAGTATCTAGGCTCGGTTGTGTTTCTGCTCCACACCCAGAAAAGCAGTAAGGCCAGGCAGGGAGACACCAAAAGCATTGATTAATGGCCCCCACACCAATCAGTGGAGGCCATGGCCCTAACAGGACACACCTGGAAAAGCTGATGACTATTCCATTGAGATTCTCCCCTGAGGTCTCCCCTAAAATCCTCATCTTTAAAACCCTTCAGTTTGTTCATTAGATTCCACATATAAGTGAAATCATATGACAGTTAGTTGTCTTTCTCTGAACAAGCAAAATAGAGAGATTCATAGAAAGGATGACAGCTATTGGTGGGGAGGTTAAGGGGTCGAACTACCATGCAAAAGGGAAAAAGGACTCATGGATACAAACAGTAGTGTGGTGATTGTAAGGGGGTGGGGATATAAGTATGTCAAATGCTAAAAATAAAATAAAATAAATAAAACCCTTCAGAGAAGAACCCAGGATCTCTCAACACACACGTGTCTTTCCTCCTTTTCGTTCAAAATACGTAACTTTGCTTTCTTTTTCCTAAGCTCCAAGGGCCCCTCTTTTCCCTCTGAAACTTGTTTCCTAAGCCCACCCAACCCAGCTGGTTCACTTCTTCTACATCTGTGACTTGCTAAATAAACTTTTTTCTTATATTTGACTCTTGCCATTGAATTCTTTCTAGCCCAAAACTCAAGGACAGAGGCCCAACATCTGGTGCCATATACTATTAACAATACCCCTTTCTTCAAGTCTATAGCTTGATCACCACCTCCTTTACCCTCAGCAGACAATCAGAACTTGCAACCATCCCTACCTTACCCTCTCTTACCAGACAAAAATATCTGCAACACAAACCTGGTCTTCACTTTCCCTCCTCCTATCTTGGTGGAAAGGTTTTCCTTTCACCAGTGCTCTGGATCTCTACTAGGATCCTCTTAAATAAATCATCTCCTCTTGCTCCAAATTCTTCAAATTACTTCATTCTAGTGATTCTTTTTGTTAATTATATTTCATTAATTATGCTATTACAGTTGTCCCTATTTTTCTCCCATTTCCCCACTCCACCCAGCAGCCCCCTACTTTCTCAGGCAACCCCCATACCATTATTCATGTTCTTAGGTCATGTGTGTAAATTCTTTAGCTACTCCATTTCCTATACTGTACTTTACATCCATATGGATATTTTGTCATTACTTATTTGTATTTCTTAATCCCCTCATCTCTCCACCCATTCCCCTACACACCACCTCCCATCCGGCAACCATCAAAACCCTCTTTGTATCTATGATCCTCTCTGTTCTTCCTGTTTAGTGTGTTTTTTAGATTCAATTGTTGATATGTATTTACTACTGTTTTATTGGTTAATATTTTTGACCTTTTTCTTAAATAAACCCCTTTAATATTTCATATAATGAAACATTATATTTCATTTTATATTTCATATATTTCTTGTCTGGGAAGCCCTTTATCTGCTGTTTGATTCTAAAGGATATCTTTGCTGGATAGAGCAATCTTGGCAGTAGGTCCCTGCTTTCCATGACTTTGAATATTTCTTGCCAATCCCTTCTAAACTGCAAAGTTTCTTTTGAGAAATCATCTGACAGTCTTATGGGAACTCCTCTGTAGGTAACTAAGAGATTTTATCTTGCTGCTTTTAAGATACCTTTTTATCTTTAACTTTAGGCATTTTAATTATGATGTGTCTTGGAGTAGGTCTCTTCGCATCCATCTTGTTTGAGATACTGTGCTTCCGGACTTGCATGTCTACTTCCTTCACCATATTAGGGAAGGTTTCTTTCATTATTTTTTCAAATATATTTCAATTTCTTGCTCTTTCAGTTCTTCTAGCACCCCTATGATGCAAACGTTTGAACACTTGAAATTGTCATAAAGGCTGCTTAACACTATCCTTGTTTTTCTGGATTTTTTTTTCTTTTCTTGCTGTTCTTTGCTTCCTTATGTCCCAAACCATTGATTCAATTATGTGTTTCATTGTATTCTTCATTTCTGACTGGATCTTTTTTATATTGTTTAGGTCTAAGTTCCATGAGCATCCTTATAACCAGTGTTTTGAACTCTGCATCTGATAGATACCTATCTCCATTTTGTTTAGTTCTTTTTCTGGAGTTTGGATCTGTTCATTCATTTGGGTCATGTTTCTTTGTCTCCCCATTTTGGTATCCTCCCTGTGTTTGTTTCTAAGTACAGGTAACCCCCATGTAACAGATGTCAGGTTCCTTTCAAATGCTGTGTTATGCCAATCCATACTATATGAAACAAAGAACTAGTACAAAAAAGGGGGTTATGCCCTGGCTGGTAGCACAGTGGATAAGGCGCTGGCCTGCAAATCCAAAGGTCACAGGTTCGATTCTCCAGCCAGGGCACATAACAAGGTTGCAAACGAGGTCTCCAGTCAGGTCTGTGGCTGGAGGCAGGTGAAAAGCAACCATACATTGATGCCTCTCTCCCTCTCAGCTTCTCTCTCTTCCCCTCTTTCTAAAAATAATGGATAAAATCTTAAAAAAAAAAAAAAAAAAAAAAAATGGCTGCACGGAAATTCACCAATTAAAAAAAAGAGGGGGGAGGTTTATGTTCACAAAATTTTAAAACATATTATAGTTTTTAAATTAAGAGAAATATCTTTATTAAAGCAATTTTCACCAAAAGTATAACATATTTTTAAAAATTATTATTTTTAGAGAGAGGGGAAGGGAGAGGGAGGCAGAGAGGAAGAGAGACATCAATGTATGGTAGCCTTTCATCTGCCTCCAGCTAAGGACCTGGCTTGCAACCTGGTTATGTGCCCTGGCTGGGAATTGAACCAGCAACCTTTGGGTTCTAGACAGGCTCCTGTGTTTGCCTCTGTGTCTCAGGCAGAGCTGTGGCACCTGTTAGTTGTAAGGGACGGAGCCTTAGGTATTCATCAGCGCCGGGTGACTGGTTTTACCAGGCAGTGGCACTGGCTGGTCTGAGAGGGAACTATGCCACTTACTCTGCACTTTCCCTTTTTTCAGGCATTTCTCCCACTTCCTGTATGGGGCTAGCTCCTCTCTAGTTCTGTGGTTCCCAAAGTGGATGGTCTGTGGATGTTTCAGGACTGTTGGGGGTCTCTAAACAAACAAACTCTTCCCGATAGTTTCTCCGCCCCAACCCCCACTGGTTTTCAGAGTCAGAAAAAGCAATGTGGCTTTTTATCTTAGTCCTCTGGTGCTGGAAAGGTGAGCCATATGATCTGGTCTAGTGCAGGGAGCATTCAATAGGTGCCCCTGCTGTGATATTTCTTTCCGTTGCAGCTCCCCCGCCTATGCTGCGAACTCATTCATGCAGCTGCCTGGTCAAGAGCGCAGGCAGTTGGTCAGCAATCAGCTCACCTAACCACTTCCTCTGTGTCCTGGCTCTGCCCCTCCTACCTGTCTGGATGAGTCTTTTTCTTCTTTTGTTTGTTGCATTTCCATGCAGGTCTACATTCAGGAATTTCTGGATGTCTCTAGTTTTGAGGTGGATGTATCATCTTTGGTTGTGGGAGGAGATGCAGTGTGACTATCTACACCTCCATCTCGGATTTCCGGGGGTTTTCTTTTTGACAAGGTATCTTCATCCTCTAAACTTTCTTCAGCATTAGCTTGACTTCTAGCCTGTACTTTTTTGCAAAAAATGTTATTTTAGATTGCTTGCTTTTAGCAGAGATCTTTACAAATTTCATTAATTTCAAGTAAGATAGCTTTTGCTCTTAAAAGCTCTTGTTATGCTCTCTGTTGTTCAGGGATTTCTCTAATTCTCAAACTGTGTTAGAGTGAAACATGTTCTAGGATGCCATGTTATATGGGGGTTACTTATCATTAGGCAGAGCTGCTTTAATTTTTGTGTTTTAGTAGCATGGCCTAATATAGTAGGTGTCCTGTAGGGTCCAGTGGCATAGCCTTCCTTATTACCCAAGTTGGGTACTCAAGGTGTACCCTTTGTGTGAGCTGAGTACACCCTCCTCTTGTAGTTGCCTTGATTGCTGTTGGCAAATCAATGGAAGGGATGCACCACAAGCAATCAGCTACAAGAACTGGCTGTGACCGCTGACCATCAACCTCCCCACCCCATAGAGGATTGGGTGGGCGGGGCAGGTGGTGGTGCTCCCACATGGTCTGTAGCTGCCCACTGGGTGCACAGGCTCTGGGGTTTCCCGGGTGGTACAGGCAAGGTCAACCCCAACCTGTGTCCTGTCTAGGGCCACCCTGCCTGGGCTGTAAAGCAATCTGAGATACTGCTACTTGGGCTGGGTTTGGAGATTCCCAGATGAAGCCAAGCTGTGAATCTAGGTTGGCTGCTGCTAGTGCCAGCCTTGGGGCCACTTAGCAAGAGGTATGAGTGCCAATGTTGTTGGGTCTCCACACCCACTTTGTTCCCCTTCCCTCCCCACCTTTATATACATAACACCTAGGTTTCCTTTCCCCACACTCAGCTTAATAAAAACCCTTAAAATCATTCGTTTCCCACTCACTCCTTCATTTCAACCAAAATACATCCAGCACTTACTGTGCTAGGTGCTGAGGCATTAAACAGAAAATAAGCCCCGGCCCCTGCCTTTGAGAAACTCACAGTTTAGCAGGAGAGACAAATACAAACCACTGCAGATATAACTGCTCTCTCCAAAAAGGGAAGCAGGCTAAACCTTGAAGGGGACCTCTAAGCAGGAACCCTGAACCCTGGGTTGGTGTCTGCCAGGCTATCAAGAGGGGATGAGGTTGTTCAAAGCCTGGAAAGCAGTTAATGCAAAAGTACACTTGTGTGGTTAGGGGAAGGGGCAAGGCCACCTCAGTCAACTTCTTATCCTAGTAAAACAGGAATCTGAGAACCCATTTGCCCTGAGCCTGGAACCCCTCAGTAGTGCTGCTGAATTCAGTGTAGACCACGGTGCCTCCGCCATGAGTTCCACCCTGAAGCTGTGTGCTTCAACCATACTGACCTTGAGTTCCTTGAATATGGAATGAAGTCTTCTTTCCTGAAGGCCTTTTTCATGTGCAGTTCTTTCTATGCAGACTACTACCTCTACCTCTACCAACTTCTACTTTCAGGTCTGATTAGCCAGCTCTTATGGAAGCCTCTCAAAACGTACCCCCCGCCCCCACACGCACACACACACTACTTGGTTGGGCCAGGTGTTCCCCAAGCACCTTGTACTTCAGTAAAAATCACACATCACTGTGTTTGTATTCCCATTCCCAGAGATTATAAATTCCATAGGGACAAGGGCAGTTCAGTTAGTATTCTTTGGACCAGAACAACTGACCAGCTAGTTGCTTAAAGTTCTACTTGTACTAAGGAAGGAAACCAGCCAGAAATATTACTATAGTCTGATAAAGATGTGCCCAGTAACAAAATATTCATACCCTGAATGTTATTAAGTAATTGGATGTTAGAAGTTACTATTTGAAGTAATTAACACTAAAGTATGAAAAATAAATAAATATAATCTTTTTAAAAAGACAGGAGGGCTGCTTACTGACACTTGAGCTGACAAGCACCCAAATTTCCTGAATCCGAGCACACATGTCCAATGTCCAGGGGAAACAGCTCTATACCATAGTCAAACCCCAGCCAACCTCAAATGTCGACACAATAGCACACCCACTATTGGCTGGAGAGCAGAGCTGAGTATATGGCCAGGAAGCATAAACAGTAACAAAAGCTTAAAGCAGAAGCAAAGAAAATGAGAGCAAGAAGTTCCTGACCCAATAATAGGTCTTATGCACTATAGCCAGGAATGGAAAGGAGAAGCAAATCTGTTTTGCTATGACGAGCTACATACAGATCCATAAACCGTGAGGCAGATCTCAGAAGACCATCCACACAGACACCTCTCTCACCTCTTCAGCTGACCTTGCTGTCAATGGCACCACAGCGTGGGAGAAAGGTCCTACCTAATCCAAGTGGTTAAAATTCTTGATGATGCATGTTAATTCAACTCTTACCACTTATTTCCAGGGCCAGCAGAGGAAACTTTGAAAAATGAAGAAATGTAACAGTGACCTCCTTCATTTCTAAGAGAAGGACTTTTCTAAGAAGAAAACTTTCCTTCTATAAAATCAACAGGAAAAGGGTTGAGTTAGCCTTTAACAGGCTAATATTAATAAAATGTCCCAGAAAAAGATTGTACAGCTATTAAGAGGGGGAGGAAGGGAAGCCTATACCTGCTATTAAAAACAAAAGCAAACTCAAAAAGTATCTATAGGCAAAAACCTAAAATGCCCTGCTTCACCAATCTGTTTGGTGATGAAGAAGGGACACCACTAGGACTCAGACTTGTAATTTTTATTTTATTTTAAAATCACCAAGTTCTTCCTTTTACATTTCCTCCTTCATGTAAGGACATTTATCACTATCTCCTTGTTATTTTCAATATAGGCAGGTTTTTAAAAAAGCAGCAGCAGCAACTTGAAAATCAGGCAACTGGCCTGGGAGGCACATAATTAAATAAGTGACTCGTAAACATTCTCTGGCTGGTTCCTGAACAAATCATGCTCCAGACAGAGTCCTCCCAGGTATACAGTCTTCAGGCAGAATATCCAAGCCAGGGCGAGCAATGATAGCTAAAGGAAGTAAGACTTGATATTTCATAAACCAGGCCCAGACTACCACACACACCTTGATCAAGCAGAGCTTCTTGGGCTCAGTACTGTCCAGGGCTATTGGAAAAGCATCACAATTTTGTAATAAAGAAACAAAACCAAACAAACCAGGGTTGTGGAAGGAGAGGCTGATTGAGGCCTCCAGACCAAGATAACCTAGGCCCTGGGATTCAAAATGGAACACAACAATTATTTTGCCCCTCACTAAAATGTAGCTCTTGGATTTCCAGTCAGGATGAACTGACTGGAACATGACTTGCCTCCTTGTACAGCCACACCAAAATTACAACTAAAATATAGAACCATCATCACTCAGAACCATCAGAAATCAAGTTGAATGGAATTCTGACAACTGCAGAATTAAAGAAACCACATCCATGCAGATTGGTAGGAGGGGCAAATTTGTGAAACAGAGTGGTCCAATATCCATGAGTGGTAGGTAGATAAAAATTAGGAAGGGATATCTTGGGAGCTAAGAGTCCCAGCCCCACAATAGGCCCCTCAGCCCAAGGTTCCAAGCCTGGCAGATAAGTCCCCATTATTTCTGGCTGCAACAACCAGTAGGGGCTGAGTTAGTGGAATAAACTTCTGGAGTCCCAACCAATCCCCCTTAAAGAACCCACACATGGATGGACTTACTCAGACTCACTCCCTCTGAGCTCCAGCACCAGAGTAGCAGCACAAAAGCCACCAGTGCTATACAGGGAGGAAATGAAGTGTCTGGCATCAAGGTAGAAGCTGGGGGACAGCTTTTTCCTAGACAGAAAGGTGAACAGAGACCACTGTCCCCTTTCTGAGCCTTTCCCTCAAGAGCCACAAAGGTGGTAGAAGGGTGCCATATTTGAGACTCCATCAACCTGGCTGACACTGTTTGCCCAGCCCTGGAGATCCCTTGAGACACTCAGCTTACAGACCTATCCAAACTGTTAACTGTGACTTTTTTTGGCTTGTGCTTCATAACTTCCTAAGTCTGATCAAGCAATAGCTGGCCTCAGTGAGCCCCCCAGCTTACCTATCTCTTGCTAAGTAGCCCTAGACCAGGCCCTAGGTGCAGCCAGCCTAGATTCATAGCTTGGCTTCACTTAGGAATCTCCAAGCCCAGCACAAGTAGCAGCTATTTCAGATTGCTTTATAGCTCAGGCAGGGTGGCCCTGGGCAGAACACAGGTTGGGGCTGACCTTGGCCTGTACCACATGGGAAAATGGGAAACCCCAGAGCCTGTGCACCCAGTGGACATCTACAGACCACATTGGAGCATCACAGCACTGACCCTGCACAGCTGATTCTCCATGGAAGATGGAAGCTGGAGGTCAGTGGTCACAGCAAGTCCTTATAGCTGACTAGGTAAATCCCTCCTTCTGATCTGCCAACAGCAATCAAGGCTCAACCACAAGAGGAGAGTGTAATCAGCCCACACAAAGGGTGCATCCTGAGTACCCAGCTTGGGTGACAGGAGAGGCTATGCCACTGGATCCTACAGGATACCTACTACATTATACCACGTTTCCAAGACAGAGTCATAGCAGCTCTACCTAATACTTAGAAACGAACACAGGGAGGCTGCCAAAATGAGGAGACCTAGAAGCATAGCCCCAATGAAAGAACAGGTCAAAACTCCAGAAAAAGAACTAAACAAAATGGAAATAAACAATCTATCAGATGCAGAGTTCAAAACACTGATTATAACGATACTTATGGAACTTAGTGAGGACCTAAACAGCATAAAAAAGATCCAGTCAGAAACAAGGGATACATTAACTGAATTAAAGAATTTATAAGGAAACAACAGTAGACTCGATAAAACAGATAATCAAATCAATGACTGGGACATAAGGAAGCAAAAACAATCAACCAGAAAAACAAGAAGTAAAAAGAATCCAGAAAATCAAAGATAGTGTAAGCAATCTCTGTGAAAACTTCAAGCATTCCAACATTTGTATCATAAGGGTGACAGAAGGAAAAGAGAAAGTGCAAGAGATTGGAAATCTATTTGAAAAAATAATGAAAAAAATTTGGTGAAGGAACAGACACGCAAGTCTAGGAAGTACTGAGAGTCCTAAACAAGATGGACTCAAAGAGGCTCAAAGAAAGACACACAGTAATTAAAATGCCTAATGTTAATAATAAGGATAAAAGCCGCAAGATAAAATCTGTTAGTTACTTACAGGGGAGTTCCTGTAAGACTTGTCAGCTGATTTCTCAAGAGAAACTTTGCAGGCTAGAAGGAATTAGCAAGAAATATTCAAAGTCACAAAAAGCAGGGAACTACAGCCAAGATTGCTCTACCCAGCAAAGATATCCTTTAGAATCAAACAGCAGAGATAGGGCTTTGCAGATAAGGAAAAGCTAAACCATTAATATATGAAATGTTAAAGGAGCTTATCACCATTATTATTTGAAATGCTAAAGGGACTTAATTAAGAAAAAGATCAAAACTATGAACTAATAAAATGGTAGTAAATACATATCAACAACTGAATCTAAAAAACAAACTAAATAAGAACAGAGAGAATCATAGATATGAAGAGGGTTTTGATGGTTGTCAGATGGGAGGTGGTGTGTAGGGGAATGGTTGAAGAGGTGAGGGGATTAAGAAGTACAAATAGGTAGTTACACAATAGCCATATGGATGTAAAGTACAGTATAGGAAATGGAGTAGCCAAAGAATTTACACATATACCTCATGGACTTGAACAATGGTGTAGGGACTGCCTGAGGAAGTGGGGCATTCTGGGTGGAGGCAGTCAAAGCGGGAAAGATTGGGACAACTGTAACAGCATAATCAATGATATATTATAAAAAATAAAATGAAAACTAGCTCTTGTTACCTATCTCCTTCCCAAACCTTATGATTTCTCCTCCTTATGTGTCCCTCCATTCTCCTTCACGAGTGAAAAATTCTACAGAACTCTCTTTGTTTTTAAAACAACAAACATAGTGCCAATCAAATCTTCTACAGGAATATGCCTGTCCTTGTCGTGGGAAAGGCTAAAGTTTACACAGCCACCAGTCCGATTAGAGTAGAGAGAACAAATGAGCATTATTACTCTTTCTGCCTAGCCCAGCTGCCTAACTTAACCTGGTTATTTTCTATACTCTCTAGGTGCATTCCCAATGTTTCTCCAGCTCTGCAACGAGATAAAAATCAACCTGAGCTTGCACTGTGGCACAACGTGAGCCTCCTTTCCCTGGAATCACATGCTAATATTTCAAATTTGAAAGTTGAAAAGAAAGGTAATCACTTTAAATGAAACCTGCAAATCATCTCCTTCTTGATGATCTTAGGAATAAATAAACCATGAAGCCTTCTTACAAACTTTTATACAAAGCAGCCCTTTCAAGTTAATATATCTAATAAGTAATTATCTACTGCTCAGTCATAGTTATAAAAGGAACAGCCCAAAGAGGTATTTTAGGAGACTCAGATTATAATAAACTATGCCATGTATTAGCTCAGTCACTTGTAGAATATCTGAAAACAAACAAATCAAATACTGAAAATGGTTATAGAGGGATCCAAATACTTTTACAATAATCTTCATTCCATTCTACAATAAAAGAACTAAGGAAAGAGATAGGGATTATTCTGTTAATGGACACTGGTATCCTAAATAACTCACAGGAAATCACATGTGAACATCAGAACAGGATGGAAACTTTGTAATGGCTTGAATCAGCTAATTTCAGGAAAAGCAATAGACACTGCAGTCAAATGACAGAATCAGATTTAGTCATTTAGCCCTGGCTGGTGGCACAGTGAATAAGGCGCCAGCCTGCAGGCCCAAAAGTTGCTGGTTTGATTCCCAGCCAAGGCACATAACCAGGTTGCAAGCCAGGTCTCCAGCCAGCTCCATAGCTGGAGGCAGGTGAAAGGCAACCATACATTGATGTTTCCCTCCCTCTCTGCCTCTCTCCTTTTCCCTCTCTCTAAAAATAATAAAATCTTAAAAAGAAAAAAAATTTAGTCATTTTAACCTGAAAAAATTAGGACTTTATCAGCTCTATCAATCACCTAAAAAGGTACTGGGTTGGCCAAAAAGTCCATTTAGTTTTTTTTCCATAAAATAAAAGGCACATTTTTAATTTCACCAATAATTGTCAACTGGTTATTTTGCATCCCACGTGGTATAATGTTGATTGTTTTCAATTAACATCTCAATTTGTTTGCTTTCAACTTCGATTGGTCTACCTGACTATGGAGCATCGCCCAATAAGAAATCTCCAGCATGAAACTTTTCAAATCACTTTCGACATGTTCGGTTAGCCACAGCACCTTTGCCACCCACTGCACAGATCTTTTTTTTTGCATTTCAATGACATATTTACCTTCCTTTTTTAAAAAGATTTTAGGTTGCAAGCCAGGTCTCCAGCCAGGTCCGTAGCTGGAGGTAGGAGAAAGGCAATCATACATTGAGAATGAAAGGGAGAGAAACACTGAGGCATGCAGAGATACTTGGATCAGCAGCCTCTCATATACCCATACCTGGGGACCAGGCCCATAATCCAGGCATATGCCCAGACCTTTCAGTTTGCAGGATGCACTCAATCTACTGAGTCACACTAGCCATGGTACATTTTTACATTTCTTGAAATACTAAAACATAATAGTTGTGTATTTTCTTCCATCTTCAATAATAAAATGGGTACACAAAAATTCACCAATTTTGATAATTTTTTTAAAAAATGCACGCTGATATGACAGTTACCTGTCACAATACAATCTAACGAAATTGTTTCCAATGAAGTTAAGGAGCAAGTAGGCACCACTAGAGCCCTCTAACAAAAAAATAAAACAAAAACGAATGAACTTTTTGGCCAAATCAATATTTAGCTACATTAGATGGGTGCTCTCCTAAATGATCAGATGGCTTAATAATCAAAACACAGACCTAAGTCATTAAAAATCTAGAACCTAAAATAAATCCATTTAACAGGTTTAATGACTCTCCAGTTGACAGATATACCTCTCAATGACAAAGACAAGTAGCAAATATTAAACACCTCCACAGACCCTTTAGCAATCGAAGGGACTAGGGTTAACCCTTGAAGGTGAATTCAGAACAGAATGGAAATTCAGTACTAGACTTAGTTTTCAGAAAAGGAAGTAAGAATCCCACTGAATTCGAGGCTGAGATCAAAACCAGAAGTTGTGCTGCATTGAGAAAAACACAGGCCCAGCGCCTACAGGAAGTTATCTGGAATATCCGGAGGAAAAAGCACTTAGCTAAGATTTAACTTGCATATGTTTTCTTCACTAAAATCTCTATAGAGAAATAGACCCTGGTTTAGGTCTTATTGATCCTGTTTTCCCTTCTTATCAATTAATCTCTTTTTCTTTAGAAACAGGATTATCGCTCAAGTCATCTGAAAGCCTCTCCCAAAAAACTGTTCCAAAGGGAAGGCTCCATGGGAAGAACAACACAGAAAGAAATTACCTATATGTCTTTGGTAATGTTCATCCAAACCAATTTTCATTATCTTTCAGAGGATAAGAATCCCTCAACTAACAGAGTAAATTCATTCACAGGAAAGTAATAAATGGAAATAAACATTTTAGTTTCTTATTGTCTCTAAGTCTCTTTCATTAGGAATTGACAGCACTCCATTGTCTCGTAACTACCTGTCCTGTTTCAATTTTCTGATGAAACTAGTTTTTTGTTTTTAAAGATTTTATTTATTATTTTTAGAGAGAGAGGGAGAGAAGCAGAAAAGGAGAGAGACATCAATGTATGGTTGCCTTTCACCTCCTCCAGCTACAGACCTGGCTGGAGACCTGGCTTGCAACCTGGTTATGTGCCCTGGCTGGGAGTTGAACCAGTGACTTTTGGGTTTGCAGGCTGGCACCTTATGCACTGTGCCACCAGCCAGGGCCTAATTAAACTGTAGTTTTATTGCGATGAAGATAAAGGCTTAATTTAGAAGTACAGGAATTATGCTGATTTATCCAATAGTAGTTAACATTCTAATTTTCTATCTTTTGAGCATTTTATAATGTATTGTGTCCTTTTGCTGTCCTTTTGCTTCATATTCCCCCACTTAAGACTGCAAAGCTTGGGCCTAAGTGTTCTATTTTTCTTATAACATCCAGAGTGCCCAGCCCAGGGATAGGCACATACCAATTCCATGACAGATCTATTTTTTTTTTTTTTTTTTGCACAAGCCTTAACTATTCTATATCAAGATAAACATATTCTGTGTGCCAATCCTATGTAAGGCATTCTATTATTTGTCACAAAGGATTTGGAAAATGCGTGATCTACCATTCACACAATAGCAAGCTTTCATCTTCCCAACCTAAGACCTTTTACTAGTTAAGAACTACTTTGATTCAGAGAGACTGTCATCTCTGATTGCCATCTGTTTAATTAAATGCTTTAAATACTATCTATCAAATGGGAACGTTTGTTTAAGTAATTTAAGCACAGTTGAAACATCATTCAAAGTGATGTTACTGTGTGGCCCAACCATAAACACCTACACACCATAACCAGAGAACTAGATTCTGGAAGATTTTCAAGAAAATTCTAAATTTCTCACTTAAAAAGTAAAATTTTAGTCCTTTGCACTGCCAACTGCACTCATCAATTTGTTTTGAAATAATTGTCAAACACAATGTTAAGCAACTGCCTTAAAGAAAATTGCCAACCACTGCTAATTTAGATGAAACCATTATCCAAAGCACTCCTGACTTCATCTAATTCACTTTACCCCCAGGACACACCTCATCCCTTCCAACTCCCCAGCCCCCACCCTCATCACACACACCAGCCCAGCACTTTGAGCTCAATCATAATTTTTTGTGCCTCTGACCAAGCCTTTTACCCTTCCTGGAATACCCTCCTTTCAGTCCTGGCCCCTTATACTCACCACCTCACTACAGGTGGCTGCCCAAAACTCATTTCCTGGTGGATGTTGTCTGATTTCTCTCACAGTTCAAACATTTATTGAACATGTTATGTGTCAGACACTTTCAGGCAGTTTTTTATAGGCCAACACATTTCTCATGTATTGTCATA
Organism: Noctilio leporinus; assembly: GCA_004026585.1. Lineage (NCBI taxonomy): Eukaryota > Metazoa > Chordata > Mammalia > Chiroptera > Noctilionidae > Noctilio > Noctilio leporinus. The sequence goes on from PVIW01010723.1 coordinate 34,191, forward strand.
CCAATTTTGGGTGTCAGCCCTGGTCTCCTCTCTCCAGCCTGGTGACAGCTTCACTAGGTGTGACTTCCGAACACCTTAGATGTCTACTGGCACAGTATCTAACTAACCTGGTATCCTGATTGAACTGTAGTGCCATAGCAAGCATGCTGGTGAAATACAGCCCGAGGGCAGGATTCCAGATAAACCCTGGCCCCAGAAGTTAGCTCAGGGATGTGGATGGCCTCAGGGAACTAAACCTGGGGGAGGGAAAAGGCGGGACGAAGTCGAAACTAGAGGGTGGCGATCAGACATTAGACGGGAGGGCAGAAGCCCAAAGAAGGGCGTCTCCGGAAGTCTGGGGAGTTGTCCCCCGGCGGGCAGTCTCAGAGCCGGGAACTAGGCGGGGCACATCCTGCTCACCTGTGGGTGCAAGCGGGAGCCAAGACTCGGAACCGAAGAGCAAGTCCCGGTAGCGCAGGAAGGCCTCGTCCAGTACGGAGCAGCCGGATTGCGCGGCCGATCTGACGTCGTACTTGAATTGGAAGCTGTGTGGGGAGATGGTGTAGTGGCAGTCGGAGGTCTGGATGTACTGGGGCCAAGGCCACAAACTCATGGCCCGCCCAGCGAACGCTGCCGCCAGCAGCAGCGAAAACCAGAGCGTGGAGCCTGCCATGGCCCGCCGGTCTCCTCCGCTCCAGCCGGCCCGGCCACGTGACCCCCTGGTCAGGTGAGCGGCGCCCACGTGACAATAGATGGGTCACGTGACGGGTACGGTCCTTCACCCGATCTCTGGGAGCTAGATTATTTGCTCCTTTTCCTGAGGTCACCCCGGAACTCCTAAGGGGTGGCGCCCAGGGTCCTGGGCACCAGCAATGGCGGTGGTGCGGTCCGCTGTAGGGCCTGGTGGCGCAAGTCACTAGTGTATCCCGCAGATGCCAAGCCTGCCCTCACAGACCGGAGATGCGCCACGTCGGGGGCGGGAAAGGGAAGACCCCAGACTGGGGACTTCTAGGCTAAATCTTGATGGAGGAATAAGAATTGGGCAAGAACTTAGGAAGCAGAAAAGAATATTAAAACCACAGGTCGCGGCTCAACCTATGGAGTAGCCTTCTCTTTGCAACATTGCTTCATTAGTAAACTCATACTTTATGAAAAGGTTTTATTTATTATTTTCAGAGAGAGGGGAAGGGAAAGAAATATCGATGTATGGTTGCCTTTCACCTGCCTCCAGCTGGGGATCTGGCTGGAGACCTGGCTTGCAACCTGGTTATGTGCCTGGGCTGGGGAATTGAACCAGAGACTTTTGGGATCACATGCCGGCGCCTTATCCACTGTGCCACCAACCAGGATGTAAACTTTCATTTTAAGCTGTAAAAAGAAGAAAAGAAAAAAATCCCTTGCACAGTAGCTCAGTCGGTTAAAGCAGTGGGTCCAATAGGCCAAGGTTGTGGCTTGTTGGGGCACTCATTATGCATTCATTGGTACAACAGTGAACCAATAAATGCATAAATAAGTGGAACAACAAAACTCTCTCAAATCTATAAATTAAAAATAATGATAATAAAACCACTGGTGAAATGGTGTGGGCCTGGGATTAGGTACTATGAATGACCCTTTTATTTTATTTTATTTTTTAAGATTTTATTATTTCCAGAGAGAGAGGAAGGGAGAGAGACAGCGAGGGGGAGAAACATCAATGTATGGTTGCCTTTCACCTGCCTCAGGCCAAGGACCTGGCTGGAGACCTGGCTTGCAACCTGGTTATGTGCCCTGGCTGGGGAATTGAACCAGCAACCTTTGGGTTTGCGGGCCAGCACCTTATCCACTGTGCTACCAACCAGGGCTTTGAATGACCCTTTGAAAGAGCGGGTGGCAAGTTCTCAAAAATGTGATCTACTTATGAAGGGGAGGGGATAGGGTGCTTTCAGAGCTGGTGTGAGCTCTTCTCTTCATGATTGAGAATCTAGCAACTGTCCCAAAATTCCTTACTCCCAGATAAAACTTGACAAACTGGGGCATGTACTTCCTGCAAGTAGTGAGACAGTGGTTAAACTTTGGATGCAAGATGGAGAATGCCCAGGGATAGGACAGGAGTCTGGTCCTGTTACAGGAGCCTGGAAGAGGAGGAAGACATGCCTCACCTGCTAACCCAGCAGTCCTGGGCCTGGTCTAATAATATTGTCAGGTGTTCCATTATAACCCGAAACACTATTAGCAGGGGGAGAGTCAAGTCCTTGGAATTGTATTGTATGTATTGTTTCCACTATCTGGAAAGGAAAGTCTTTGAAACTGTTTACACCCCAAGGCCTGAAAGGTGAGAAAGGGCCCATAGGACCTAAGAAAGCCCATTAATATTAGGGATTTATGTCCCAGCCTGGAAAGCTAGCACCACCTTTACCTGTCAATCAATATGTAACTTCTTCACCCCATCCCACCAACTACATAAGTCCTCAGAATAAAGGACTCGCTCTCTTGGTGCCCTTGGCCCTCTGGCCCCTTGAGCCACTGGCCCCCAGGCTGCAGGCCGGCCTTTGGCCGCACACGGGCAAGCGTACCACTCTTGTTTTTGCTGTTCCATTCATTAATAAATTTTGCGTGCATGGTAATAGGCTCGCTGATCTGTCATTCTTCATTGCTTTATTGAGAAGAACCAGGGTTTCTCCAATAACAGTCCTGCAGAGGTTTACATAGCAGTCCAAAGTCAGGATTTTATTTTACGTGCAATTGAAAGTCACCTAAAATATCTACATGTTAGAAATCTCACGTTGACTAGTTAAATGGCTAAGAAACCAGTAAGCCCCCACCCCCACCTTATACTGGAGATGTAAGATAATGACATCTTCAACTAAAGAAGTGGGGAAGGAAAAGAGATACAGATTGAGAAAATAGTGGGTATCTAGAAGCACAGGGGTTAATACAAGAGAGGCTTGAGGGCTGATCAACGAGAACTCTATAGATACTTGAGTCAGGGACCCTGTTTACTTGATCACCACTGAATTATCAAAGAGTAGTTGAGTACCTGACTACAAAAGGGCATAACAATTATTTGGCTAGTATTTACATTTTTAAATCATAAAATTTTCTTTTAGTATTAGAGTAAGTGTGAAGATCAGAAAAATAAACATTTTTAAATGAAGGGCTCTTAAAATCATGGTAATTTATACAGGGTGGGGCAAAAGTAGATTCACAGTTATTCATGTGGAAATAATACAATAATTAGTAAATAATACAAGAATAAACTCTCTGTTTTGAGTACTCATGACCATAAACTTACTTTTGCCCCACTCTGTAGGTGTTAGCTACCTAATTTATTAGTTATATACAGTCACTCAATGGGAAAGCAAATAAAGAAACATCATCTCTTACTTTTGTAACTTCCCAGGATTCATCAAATTTCTCTTAGAAGGTTGACTATGCTAGGATGGAGCTTGTAGTAAAACAAAAGTGAGAATTCAATCTCAATCAGTTTCAAATCCTCAGGTTGCATATTTCTACATTGTTAAATCTAAATTTTCATCAGCACTAATAAGTTTCTGGTTACTCCACCAGTGAGGAGATCCATTACCCAAGATACCAAGAGAGAGGATCTTAGAGTTATTGTCAGCAGAGCCAAGTTCTTAATCAGGCATCTATCCCCCAAGACCAGTAGTTTTGGGAGGGTTCAAAGCATGTTCAAAGGTTAGAACAGCAGGTTAACATAGGGTTTCAGGTGTGAGCATGTGCCCAGGCACCCCTTCATGTGATAGTTAACCTGTATCAGGGGAGAAGAGTTATTTACTTAAGGCACAGAATGAATGAGATGAATCCAAATAGAGATTGTAAAAATTATTAATGAAGATTCTTAGAAATTTTTGATGAGAGAATATTCCAAACATATTTTCCAGTTATTCTGTCTCTGACCAGTATACCAGCTAATGAATAACCATTAAAAGTTTTAAATATTATCGTAATCCAAATAAAAGTTCAGCAACTAGCATAGTGATAGTGGCAAAATTTAAAATCAAACAATTATTTAAAAGTATGGTACTGAACTTTCAGTAACTGAAAAGTTAAACTAAAGTGTTAAAAACCTATATAAATTCTTTAAATTAGTATATACACAACATTACCATCAATTTGGAGAACAGATAAATAACAAAAATAACGACAATGCTGGGGACCATTTTGTGTGGTATAGGTAATGTAACCCTGCTCAAGCAAGGCCTGGGAAGACAGGCCTGTAAGAATTGACCAGAAAACTGGGAATGCAGTAGGCTGGCATGATCCAGTACTGGCTCTAAGGGGTCCCTAGGGGAATCAGGCCTTGAGGAATGCACTATATCTTTTGAAGCTTGCCCTGCTTTGACTAGTCTTGGATTAGTGTACACCAGATGTTTAGGTTAAACTTATGTACCCTATTTTTGTAGCCACTTGGCATCATTTAGCAGATCATGACCTGAAGAAGGTCTCTGTGTTCTTTGAATTATTATCTGTAGATAGTGTCTGTTCTCTGTAATCAACACTACTTGACATTGATAGATGAGCTATTACATGTATACTGTGTATCCCTATGAATGCAAAACCCAATAAAAGCCCTTGGGAAAATAGTTCAATGCATTTCTCCCTAGAAAGACTTGCCGGCTCTTTTTCTTCCCAGGCAGTTCATGTGCTGGGAGATTCATTCCGTCTTCAACTGGGAGGACTTTGCTGGATGAGGTCTCCCTCAAGGTAATATGGTATTTGGTTGTTTTCCCTATTTTTCCTTTCATTAAAGAGAGCTTATTAAATGCATAAAACATGATTTAGTAATTCCCATATCTATATCTTCCAACAAATTAGTTGACATATCAGAAAAAGAATTCACCATCAGATAATGTGTCCAGATTTTTTGGATCATGAAAGAGTCATCACTGTACATGCAGAGAGGAGGAAATGGTTCATCTTGCCGGGGTAAGTCTTTCACAAAGGAGATGACTTTTGAGCTAACTCCCAAAGCATGAGTGACCACTCAGGGGAGGGGCACATGGGCAAAGCACAGAGGTGTGAAAGAAGATGATATAATGAGCATAGAGCTTATGGGGTAGCAAAAGGAGATAAAAGTATGTCATGATTATCTTACTTCTGCCACACTCTCTTCACCCTGGAATGCCTTTCTCACCTCCCCCTTCTACTCCCACCACCTACCTGAAAGGGTCAAGTTACATTTTACCACCCTGTATATCTCTAATTTCTCAAACTGGTATAAAATCCCATAAGCATTCGAGCTTATCTCCATCAGAGCACTTATAATATTGCCATTGTCTTGTCCATTTGTCTGTTTTCTTCACTAGAGTAAAAGTTCCTTAAGGATAGATTCTGTGTTCAGTGTTTTATTTCTAGCCCTGGCACAGTGTCTAGAATATAGTAGATGCTCAAAGAAGACTTGTTAAGTGAATGACTGAAGGGCTCTGAATATCTCTTTTCCTAGTGAACAACATCTACTTATCCTTCATGTCTTATCCTAAACCAGATCAACAAGTATGCTGTACATGGGGTACATGTGGGCTTACAAAGTGATTTCTCTTAACCCTTGGGTGGCCAGGCAGAACCTGGGCTGCTAGATATCCTAGCCAGTCACCTCCAGCCAAGAGCAATTTCCTAACTGTGTTATGATGTGAAAACTTTAAGAAGCATTTGGACATCACATCCCTTTGGGTGCTTCTTTATTTTATAGCTCCCTCATTTTACCCTTTTTACTTGTTTATGTTCCCCTCAGATTACATGCTGAATGAGTGGTATTGTCTTCCATTGTTGTGTCCTGTCCAAACCAGGACTCTGAATGCAGTAAGATTTCAACAAGTATTTGTTGAACGAATGCATGCATGAGTGAAGAAGCATTTGTATTACAATTTTAAAGGTGGTCAGAATATCAATGTGTGAAAGAAAAGACCAATCCATGGAGAAGGAATACAAATCAGAAGTTAAAAACCATAACTTGAAAAAAAAAAAAAAAAAAAAAAACCATAACTTGGTCACTTTAGGATCCACTGGTCCTAGAACAATGGCTAGCACTCAGACATCTAATGAATCTTTTGAAATGAATAGAATAAAATGGAAAATGAATGCCCTGGCTAGTGCGGTCAGTGGGTTGAGCAGCAGCCTGAGAACCCAAGTATTGCTGGTTTAGTTCTCAGTCAGGGCACATAACCAGGTTGTAAGTGAGGTTTCCAGACTAGCCCCTAGCTGGAGGCAGGTGAAAGGCAACCATACATTGAAGTTCCTCTCCCTTTATTCCTCCCCTCTTCTCCTCTCTCTAAAAAAAATGAATAAAATCTTTAAGAAAAAAAAATAAATGGAAAATGAACCTTGCCAGAGATCTCTGAAGAATCTGGAGCAATTTTGTTTGTCTAGAAACAATAGTGTATGAAAAGAAATACTGACAAAAATAATGTTAATATCCCCTTTACCGTAGGAGCCATGTAATTTAGGCTCTTGCCTACTTTAAGATTACATCTAAGTTAGATAAATGTATGGAAAAACATTAGGAATCCTATCAGGGTTAGACCATGTTAGGACTTTTAAGCCTAAAATAACAAAGTGATATAGGTAAGCCAGTGATGTCATGTTTAAGGCCCTTTAAATAGAGGCTCCTTTTGCTTAAACTACATTCTGCTCCAGGCATCCTGATGGCTGCTCTAGGCTAGAATTATCTTTGCTCTGGTCTGATCATATAGGCCTTCATACCTATAGCTTAAATGGTTATAGATGCTCATGCTGGCCAAATCCACAAAAGTAGCCTGAAACCCCTTAAGGGAGGTTGGATGTCAATGAAACCTTAATCTGAGCATATAAGTCCTTCACAGAAAATCATACATGATTGGCCACTGGAATTCCCCAGTTGGCCCTGGAAGATTTATCATTCATTCCTTACCTTCCTCCCATTCTCTCCTGCCTGGGTCCTCCATAATTACTTTCCTTCCTTGACTAATAAATAGGCTACAGCCTTCAGGGACTTGAGAGCACAGATCCCTTCAACTTTTCTGTTCTTTGGCCATCTGTTAACATTTGGCTTCAGAAAACATTAGTACCATATTGCTGTAATACAGGGTTCCAAAATGTCCAATTTCAGTGATGCTACAGGTTGACATCTGTTTTGTTTTGTTTTGTTTTTTAAGATTTAATTTATTATTTTCAGAGAGGGGAAGGAAAAGAGGGAGAGAGATACCAATGTATGGTGCCCCTCACCTGCCTCCAGCTACAGACCTGGCTGGAGACCTGGCTTGCAACCTGGTTATGTGCCCTGGCTGGGGAATGGAACCAGCGACCTTTGGGTTCACAGGCTGACGCCTTATTAAAAGAGTAATTCTTTAAATAAATGAATTAACGTAGGCATTTTGGAATAATGAAAAGAAAACTTTGTACTAATATGATTTGAGAAGCTGACAGAAAGCAGTAACTAAATGGTGAATTGTCTGGATGTGAAAGGGGAAAAAAAAAAGAGTACACATTGGTGGTTACAGAATAGACACGGGGACAGGTTGACATTTTGGTGCTAAGAGCACCAGGTAAAATGTCTTACTTCTGTTGGGAGTGACTTTTAGTTCTTTCTCTTGGATTCCTTTTATCATGTTGGGAATGGCTATCCCTTTTAAAATTTGCCTCCCATGTGGGTGTCACAGAAAATGCCCAGGGCCTGGAGCAGGGTACAGTCAAGGCAGAAGGAGTCCCTGTGGTGCCAGGGTGCTGATGCCTGGCTCATCCATTTAGAGTATTCAGTAGTGATCTGAGTAACAGCCCCAGCTGTAGTGCTTCATGAGCTGCTGTGTCCTCAGCACGTTTCTCCCATAGAGACCTGGCAGGGTTATAGCCACATGAAGCAGTTGGTCAGAATTCAATGGCTTTAAGATTCTACTTCTGGCCTAATATTATCTTTTTCTTTCATGCTTTAAAAAAAATTTTTGTTGTTGTTGTATTACATCCATCCCCTTTTTGCTCCCCTCTGTCCCCCTTCCCCACCAACCCATTCCCCCCAAAGTCAATTCCACCTGCTGTCCATGTCCATGGTTCCTTTATACTAGGTTCTTGTCTAAGCTGTTCCCC
>PVIW01010724.1:0-42225 GCA_004026585.1 Noctilio leporinus
GAATCCAGCCTCAAGAGCCAGCAGGAAAGAGACAGGATTGTGTTGAGGAGAGATGAGGGGAGCAGGCTGCATTCTGAGGAGCCCTGAGTGGCCGGCTCCTCCTTTCTTCTTTTTCTTTGTGGTTTGCATTGAGGTAAAATTCATGTAACATAATAAATAAACCACTTGACTATTTTAACTAGTACAATTCAATTGCACTTAGTACATTCACAACGTTGTACATCCATCACCTCAACTCTATCTAGTTCCAGAACATTTTTATCATCCCAAAAGGAAACCTCATACCCATGAAGCAGTCAATCCCTTTTGCCCTCTCATTTCTTTTCCATTAAAAAAAAAAAAAAACTTATTAGAATTTGATTGTGAACTTCAGGTGCAGAGAATGGAATTAAATCCACCCCTCATTTCAAGGCTGGCTACAGATCACCTGAGTTGTACATTGACCCTTTCTCATTTTATTTTATTTTTTCCCTTTATTCTAGATTGCCATGTCCTTTCCTCCCTTCCATGGGCACCTATTCTAAAGGATTTGATATGATTCTCTGTGTATGTAAGTGTTCTTGTAAAATACAGCATTAGTTTGCCTATGTGTGCTTAATTTACATAAATGTCATGCTATAAATCTTGTTCTGTTTCTTTTTAATTACTTTATTTTTATCGATTATGTTGTTACACTTGTCCTAATTTCTTTCTCCTTTGCTTCCCTCTACCCAGCATCTCCCTCCCTCCAGCAAACCCATCCCTCTTAGTTCATCTCCATGGGTCTCGCATATGGGTTCTTTGGCTTTACCTTTTCCTGTACTATTATTTTTAAAGGTTTTACTCAGTATTTTTAGAAAGAGGGGAAGGGAGGGAGGAAGAAAGAGAGAGAAAAATCAATGTATGATTGACTTTCACCTGCCTCCAGCTGGGGACCTGGCTGGAGACTTTGCTTGCAACCTTTGGGTTCGCAGTCTCATATTCTATTCTTAACATCCCTCTGTCTATTCTGCACCCATCAACTATGTTTCTTAAACCCTGTGCCTCTCCCCCTTCTTCCCCTTCCCCCTCCCAGCTGACACCCCTCTAAATATTCTCCATATTTTTTCTTCTGTTTCCTCTCTGGTTGTCTGCTTAGTTTTTATTTTTTAGATTCTGTTCTTTTTTTTTTTTTTAATATTTTATTACATTATTTTTAGAAAGAGGGCAAGGGAGAGAGGCAGAGAGGAAAAGAGACATCAGTGTATGGTTGCATTTCACCTGCCTCCAGCCACAGACTTGACTGGAAACCTGGTTTGCAACCTGGTTCTGTGCCCTGGCTGGGGAATCGAACCTGCGACCTTTGGGTTCGCAGGCCGGCGCCTTCACCACTGTGCTACCAGCCAGGGCAGATTCTGTTCTTGATAGTTGTGTTCGTTGTCCTTTTTTCTTTTTAGATTTTATTTATTATTTTTAGAGAGAGAGGAAGGGAGAGAGGCCGAGAGGGAGAGAAATGTCAATGTATGGTTGCCTTTCACCTGTCTCCAGCAATGGACATGGCTGAAGACCTGGCTTGCAACCTGGTTATGTGTCCTGGCTAGGAATCGAACCAGCCACCCACCTTTGGGTTTGCAGCCCAGTACCACCAGCCAGGGCTATTGTCTTTTTTAATGTTCATAATTTTGATACTCTTTTTCTTAAATAAGTCCCTTTAACATTTCATGTAATAAGGGCTTGGTGGTGATGAACTCCTTTAGCTTTACTTTATCTGGGAAGTACTTTATCTGTCCTTTCATTCTGAATGATAGCTTTGCTGGATAGAATAATCTTGGGTGTAGGTCTTTGCTTTACAAAGTATTCACTTTGAATACTTCTTACCAGTCCCTTCTTGCCTGAAAGTTTCTTTTGAGAAATCAGCTGATATTCCTATAGGAACCCCTTTGTAGGCAACTCTCTTTTTTGCTCTTTCTGCTTTTCAGATTCTTTATCTTTAACCTTTGGCATTGTAATTATGATATGTCTTGGTGTGGTCTGACTTGGATCTAGCTTAGTTGGGACTCTCTGTGCCTCTTGGACTTGTATGTCTATTTTATTTACCAAATTTGGGAAGTTTTCCTTCATTATTTTTTCACATAAATTTTCAATTTCTTGCTCTTTGTCTTCTCCTTCTGGCATCCCTATGCTTCAGATATTGGCACATTTAAAGTTGTCCCAGAGGTTCCTATGCCTCTCCTTGTTGTTTTCAATTCTTGTTTCCTCTTTCTGTACTGGTTGATTATTTATTTCTTCTTTGTATTCCAAATTGGTTTCCTTCCTTTCACCCTCAGTTTCATGTGGATTTTTCTTTGTTTCACATAGCCTAGCCTTCACTTCTTCCTTTCTGCGTTTCTTGTATTTAAGCATATACATGTCAAGTCTGTGAACATCTTAATCACCAGCATTTTGAACTCTGTGTCTGTTAGGTTGGCTCTCTCCTTGGCTGTTAGGTTGGCTATCTCTTCGTTGCTAAGTTCTTCCACTGATACCTTGATTTGCTCCCTCTTTTGGGTCATGGTTCTCTGTCTCCTCAGTTTGACAGTTTTATACATTTGCCTCTGTGTCTTAGGCAATCCTGTCACATTTGTTACATTGTAAGTGGTGGAGCCTTAGGAATTTGTCTGTATGGGGTGAGCTGTTTCACCGAGTTGTAGCACTGTATATTGGGGAGGAGTCTGAGAGGAAACAATGTTGCTTGCTTGTTAAGACCTGCAGTTTTTTCCTCTGCCCCAACTCCCACTGGTTTTCACAGTCAGAAGCAATATGGCTCTATTTTTCCTGGTGCTGGAACTGTGGACTGTAAGGTCTGGCCCTGGTTTCAATGTATCATTGTGATTTTGGCCACATCATCAGTCCCCATGCCACTGCTGCTGCAGCTGTAGCTGCTGGCTCTATTTATCCTGGAGCTGGAACCATGAGCTGCAAGGTTCTGCCCCAGGATTGCTTCTCAGGTTTAACTTTATCACTATGCTTTTCACCATGGTCTCAGTCCCCAAGCCACCACAGCAGCTGCTCGCTCTGTTTTTCCTGGCGCTGGAACCATGGGCTGTGCAGTCTGGCCCCAGGATCACTTCCCAGGTTTAACTATATGACTGTGCTTTTTGCTGAGGCCTGAGTTCCTGTGCTGCCACTGCTGCCCTTCTCCCTGTCTCTGCTCCTTCTGCCTGTCTGGCTGGGTATTTCTTTACTTCTTCACTTGTTGCACTTCCATGTAGTTTACTTTTCTGAAATTTCTGCTTTGTTTTTATTTAGTTTTAAGGTAAATGTAAATTTCTTCTAGTTGTGAGGGAGATGCAGTGTGTGTACCAATGCCTCCTTTTATGTTTATGTTCCTTTTGTTCTACTTTTTATTTTAAAAAATCAGCACTGTTATTGAGATCAGTCAATAAATAAGTAAATAAATATTTTATTTTTAGAGAGAGGTAGGGGGAAAACAAGGGGAGAAAAATTGATGTGACAGAGAAACATTGATCACTTGCTTCTCATAGGTTCCCCAGCTGGGGACTGAACCCACAATCCAGGAATGTTCCCTGACTAGAGATTGAACCAGCAACCACTTGCTTTGTGGAATGATGTCCAAGCAACTGAGCCATAATTGTCAGAGTTAGTTTTTTTTTTTTAATTTTCTTTTTTTAATTAATTTATTATTGTTGTATTACATTAATCCCATCCCCCCATTGCTCTCCCCTGCCCCACTCTCCCCTCCCCTTTTCCACAGTCAATCACCACATGTTGTCCATTTCCATGGGTCATTATACTAGTCTCTTGACTAAACTCTTCCCTTCTTATGCCAAAGTTAGAATCCAGGCCCAAACTTCTTTCAGCACTTTCAATTGTTTATCTCAGAATGAGCTAAATATACTGAAGTGCTAAAGCTGTTATTGTTCCAGGTTTGGAATGCCAAATTGATTGTTGTAAGGGCTAATTTATTGTAGATTTGCCCCCCCCCCAACTAAACCAGAAACAGATGAAAACTTGAATATATTTGTACTCTCAGTTCTTGGGGCAGAATTGGTTGAACAGATAAATGAATGGATTAGCATAAGAGATACACAATGTTAGCTATTGCCTAGCTTGAGGAAAGTCCTTACATTGTCAGATCTGTGGACACCCCAGTGTGCCAGTCAAGGTTCTTAATTGCAAGCAGCAGAAACCAGCTCAAGCTGTCCTAATCAAAAGAGAAATGCATTGGGGTGGGACAGGAGTGTATTTTAGAATCATGAGAAAGGGTTCAAATTTGAACTGTTTCTCACTTTGCATCATGCATTCTGGGCTTTTGGGTGGGTGCATCCTTTGACAGAACATGGGCCACATTCCAGAGCCCTGGCTACCAAAGGGTGTAGAGAGTGGGGATGACATTACTGCAGCTTCTATAGCAGGTGGAGCCTACATCCCACTGCATCTGGGATGCCTTTCTCCAAATGTGCTTAGCGGAACATCAGCTCTTTTTATTGTTTTTTCATAGAAGCAGTATTTTGGGGTTTTTTAGATATATATTTTTATTGTTGTTATATTACATTCATCTCATTTTCCCCCCTTTGCCCTCCCATTCCCCACCCTCCTTATCCCCCACCACAGCCAATCCCACATATTGTTCATGTCCATGGGTCATTAATGCTAGTTCCTTGACTACACTGTTCCCCTTTCTTGCCTCCTTCTCCCCCTCCCTCACTCCTCTCCTTTACACACTGAAAGTGTGTTCCCTGTATTCATGTCTCTGGTTCTGTTTTGTTTGCTTGTTTGTTTGTTTGTTCATTGGTCTCCTGTATTAAGTGAGAACATGTAGTATTTAATTTTTGCTGCCTGGCTTATCTCACTAAGCATGATACTCTCCAGTTCCATCCATGCTATCACAAATGATATAAGTTTTCTCTTTATTTCACTGCATAGAACTCCATTGTGTAAATGTACCAAAGTTTTTTGATCCATTCATCCACCGAAGATCACTTAGGTTGTTTCCAGCACTTGGCTATTGTAAATAGCACTGCTATGAACATAGGAGTGCATAGGTTCTTCTGAATTGGTGTTTCAAGATTCTTTGGGTATAATCCTAGCAGTGGAATCACTGGGTCATAGGGTAGTGCTATTTTTAGTTTTTTGAGGAGATTCCATGCTGTCTTCCATAGTGGCTGCACCAGTTTGCATTCCCACCAGCAATGCACCAGGGTTCCCTTTTCTCCACATCCTCGCCAGCACTTGTGGTTTGTTGATTTGTTGATGAAGGCCATTCTGACAGTTGTGAGGTGGTATCTAGTTACAGTTTTAATTTGCATCTCTCTGATGGCTAGTGATGTTGAGCATTCTTTCATGTGCCTGTGGGCCCTTTGTAAGTCTTCCTTGGAGAAGAGTCTGTTCAGGTCCTTTGCCCATTTATTAATTGGGTTGTTTGTCTCCCTGGTGTAGAGTTGTATTAGCTCTTTATATATTTTGGAGATCAAACCCTTGTCTGATGTCTGATATGTCATTGGTGAATATGTTTTCCCATATGGTTGGTTCCCTTTTTATTTTGTTGATGTTTTCTTTAGCTGAAAAGAAGCTTTTTAGTTTGATGTAGCCCTATTTGTTTACTTGTTCCTTTATTTCCCTTGCCTGGGGAGATATTTCATTGAAAATTTCTGCTGTGTGGGATATCTGTAGTATTTTTGCCTACCTTTTCTTCTAGGACTTTTATGGTGGCTCTACTTATGTCTAAGTCTTTTATAAACCTTGAGTTTACCCTGGTGTATGGTGTAAGTTCATGGTCTAATTTCATTTTTTTGCATTTGTCTGTCAAGTTCTCCCAACGCCACTTGTTGAAGAGGCTATTTGCTCTCCATTTTATGTTCCTTCCCCCTTTGCAAATATTAGTTGTCGATAAAGTCCTGGGTTTATTTCTGGGCTCTTTATTCTGTTCAATTGATCTGTTTGTCTGTTCTTGTACCAGTACCAGACTGTTTTGGTTCCTATGACTTTGTAATAGAGCTTGATGTCTGGTACTGTGATTCCTCTTACTTTGTTCTTCTTTCTTAGGATTGCTGTAGCCATTTGGGGTCTTTTTTGACTCCATACAAAAATTTTAAGTGTTTGTCCTGATTCTGTGTAATATGATGTTGATTTTTTCATAGGGATTGCATTGAATCTGTAGATGGCTTTGGGTAGTATGGATATTTTAATGATGTTAATTCTTCCCAACCATGAACATGGTATGTGCTTCCATTTATTTGTATCTTCCTTAATTTCTTTCTTCAGCCTTCTGTAGTTTTCTGAGTATAAGTCCTTTACTTCCTTGGTTAAGCTTATTCTTAAGTACTTTATTTTTCTTTTTGCTATGGTAAATGGGATTTGTTTTCTAGCTTCTATCTCTGATGTATCATTGTTGGTGTATAAAAATGCCTTCGATTTCTGCATATTAACTTTGTATCCAGCTATTTTGCCAAATTCAATTATAAGGTGGAGTATTTTTTAGTGGAATCTATAGGGTTTTCTATGTACACTATCATGTCATCAGCAAATAATGACAGTTTTACTTCCTTTCCTATTTGGATACCTTTGATTCCTTTTTCTTGTCTGATTGCTGTGCCTAGAATTTCCAAGACTATGTTGAATAAAAGTGGAGAGACTAGACACCCTTGCCTTGTTCCTGATCATAAGGGAAAGGCTTTCAATTTTTGTCCATTGAGTATGATGTTAGCTTCAGGTTTCTTGTACATGGCTTTTATTATGTTGAGGTATGTTCCCTCTGTTCCCATCTTACTGCAAGTTTTAATCATAAAAGGGTGCGGTACTTTATTAAATGCTTTTTCAGCATCTATTGATATGATCATATGGTTTTTGTCCTTCATTTTGTTGATGTGGTGTATTACATTTATTGATTTGTGAATGTTGTACCATCCTTGCATCCCTGGGATGAAACCCACTTGATCATGGCATATGATCTTTGTAATGTACTGGTGGATCCAGTTTACCAATATTTTGTTGAGAATTTTCAAGTCTGAGTTCATCAGAGACATCGGCCTGTAGTTTTCTTTCTTTGTTGGTTCTTGACCTGGTTTTGGGATTAGAATAATACTGGCCTCATAAAAAGAGTTTGGGAGTCTTCCCTCTTCTTGGATTTTTTGGAATAGTTTGAGGAGGATAGGAGTTAGTTCTTCCCTAAATGTTTGGTAAAATTCACCTGTGTAGCCATCTGGACCAGGGCTCTTGTGCACTGGGAGATTTTTTATTACTTCTTCAATTTCACTAGTTGTTATTGGTCTATTCAGGCTATCTTCTTTTTCTTGTTTGAGTTTTGGTATGTTATACATTTCCAGAAACTTGTCCATTTCACCCAAGTCGTCAGATTTCTTGCTATATAGTTGTGTGTAGTAATTTCTTACAATCCTTTGTATTTCTGTGGTGTCAGTTGTGACTTCTTCTCTGTTGTTTCTGATTTTGTTTATTTGGGTCCTCTCTCTTTTTCTCTTGATGAGTCTTGTTAATGGTTTGTCAATTTTGTTTACCTTTTCAAAGAAGCAGCTCCTGAATTTGTTGATCCTTTGAATTGTGCTTTTAGTCTCTATGTTGTTTAATTCTGCTCTGATCTTGATAATTTCCTTCCTTCTGCTTGCTCTGGGCTTTGTTTTATGTTGCTCCTTTAGTTCTTGCTGCTTTATGTTTAGGGTGTTTGTATGAGTTGCTTCTATCTTTTTTAGGTAGGTCTGTATTGCTATGAATTTCCCCCTGAGGACTGCCTTTGTTGTGTCCCATAGATTTTGGGGTGTTCTGAATTCATTTTCATTTCTTTCCAAATACTTTTTGATTTCTTCTTTGACCTCATTATTATCCCATTCCTTACTTAATAGGATGTTATTCAGTCTCCATGAATTGTATTGTTTTTGGATTTTTTCCTTGAGATTGTTTTCTAGTTTCAAGCCATTGTGATCTGAGAAGATGCTTGGTATGATTTCAATTTTCTTGATGTTGTGGAGGCTTGTTTTGTGTCCTA
The DNA here is from genome assembly GCA_004026585.1 of Noctilio leporinus. NCBI lineage: Eukaryota > Metazoa > Chordata > Mammalia > Chiroptera > Noctilionidae > Noctilio > Noctilio leporinus. The sequence continues at coordinate 7,958 of PVIW01010724.1, forward strand.
CCATGTGGTCCATTTTTGAGAATGTTCCATGTGCATTTGAAAAGAATGTGTACTTCAATTCTTTGGGGTGAAAAGTTGTGTATATGTCAGTTAAGTCTATTTCATCTAGAGTGTTTTCAATGCTATAATATCCTTGGTGGGTTTTTTTTTTTTTTTTTATTGTTTCTTTTTTTGTTTGTTTTTTTGCTTGGAAGATCTGTTCTTTGTTGATAATGGTGTATTGAAATCCCCTACTATTAGTGTGTTTCTGTCCATAGCCTTCTTGAAGTCCCCCAAGATTTTCCTTCTATATTTGGGTGCTCCTTCATTGGGTGCATATATATTTATGAGGGTTATGTTTTCTTGGTGGATTCTTTTCTTAAATATTATGAAATGCTCCTCTTTGTCTCTTTTTATGTCCTTCATTGAGAAATCTATTTTGTCTGATATAAGTATTGCTACCTCAGTCTCTTTTTCATGTCTATTTCTTTGAAATATATATTTTCATCCTTTCACTTTCAGTCTGTGTCGATCTTTTGTTCTGAGGTGGGTCTCTTGAAGACAGCATATATGAGTCATGTTTTCTTATCCATTCGGCTATCCTATGTCTTTTTATTGGTGCACTTAATCCATTTACATTTAAGGATGTTATTGAGAGGTACTTCTTCATTGACATTTCCCCCTTTTTGTTCCTGTATTCCTCTTTCTCTGTTTCTTCACCTTTTTAAAGCATGCCTTTTAGCATCTCTTATAGTGCTGGTTTGGTGGAGGTGTGTTCTTTTAGCCTTCTTTTGTCTGGGAAACTCCTTATTTCTCCTTCCATTTTGAATGAGAGCCTTGCTTGTAGGTCTTTGCTTTTCATTACTTGGAGTATTTTTTTTGCCATTCCCTTCTGTCTTATATTGTTTCTGTTGAGACATCATTTGATAAACTTGTTGGTGCCTCCTTATTTGTTATTAGCTGTTTCTCTCTTGATGCTTTTAGGATTCTTTCTTTGTCTGAAGTTTTCCATTTTAATTATGATGTGTCTCTGTATGATGTAGGCCTGTTTGGGTTCATTTTCATTGAGACCCTCTATGCTTCCTGAACTTGAGTGACCCTTTAGCTCATCATTTTAGGGAAATTTTCTGTCATCCCTTTTTCAAACAGGTTTTCTATCCCTTGCTTCTGTTCTCCTTTTTGGTATCCCTACGATACAGATATTTTTGTGTTTCATGTTGTCCTGTGTCTCTCTTAAAACTTCTTCATTGTTTTTCAGTCTTTTTTTCATTTTGTTGTAATGTCCGGTTATTTTTCCTCCTGTTTTCTAATTCACTAATCTGGTCCTGTGCTCCATCCATCTTGCTTTGAATACCTTCCATTGTGCTCTTCAGTTCCTCCTGGTTCTTACTGATGGCTTCTATGTCTTTTTTAATGCTGCTGTAATTTTCTGAAAGATCCTTGTAGTTGCCCTGAAGTTCTTCGTAGTTTTCTTTTAGTTCAACTACCTCATGGAGCAGTCTTATAATGACTTCTTTGAATTCCATGTCTGATAGCTTGCTAATTTCTATTTCAGTTCTCAGTTAGTCTGGTGATCCCTTCTTTCCTTTTGGTGATGGGCTGATTCTCCACCCCACCCCCCATTTTGGGTGTCTGTTATTGCTTGTTTTTATCTTGGATTAACCTGCTTTGATTCCCTGCCTTTGTGGAGTGCCCTTTTGTGTTAGGAGATTCGTGACGTTCAGTGTTGCAGCCTCCTGGATTTCTTCAACTTGTTGCTCTTGGGGTGCCCTTTATGTCATTAACTTCGGATGTATGGATATATTTTGGGTTTGTTGTATGTGTTCCTCCTTTCATTCCAGTTTGCTGATTGCGAGACACTCCTATCACATCTCAGACACCATTTTTGAACTGCTCCTAAAACAGAACCACCAGTCCAGACAAAATAACCACACCTTCAGAGATATCTTTCTCCTTTAATCCCCCTTTTGACTGCCTATGAACCTAGTTAAATACCCATACCCTCCAAGGTAACACCCACTTTTAATCGCACCCTCAGCTGCAACTGAGCCAGTCTTAATAGGGATGTAGATATGATAAGACTGTTATAAGAGGGGAAACATGATTAAGTTGACTAAAGTATAGATAATTTTGAAGGGTGCAAAGGGGTAGCAAAGATATTGGGAATACCAGAGAGAAAGCCAACTTATCTCTTTTATAGAAATGAGGAGGGGTGGAATCAGAATGCCTCAATTGTGAGTAAGTAGTATATGTCTATATGTATATATATATATACACACACAATATATATATATATATATATATCGTTGCTGCATCTACCTCCCTGTCCACCCTCAATGAGCCCTGATTGGTCTAGGTGGAGCCAGGACCCATGAGTTTTTAGCAGAAAACAAGAATGTGTAGTCTCTAGCAGTGCACCCACAAAATTTTTTTTAAGAGGCTGGGGAGGGTAGGAATACTTATATTGAGGACTGGGAATGAGTTGTAGCAGGAGAGTGAGTAGAGTTTAAAACCAGAGTAGGAGGAGGATCCTGAGTAGTTAGATGAATTGAATGAGGGAAGAAGTAAAAATATGGGAATTGGGATACACTGTGATATAAACAATATTTACTAAAAATGCACTAATTGTGAGGGTTGGAAGTAACTTTTGAAAAGGGTATATTATGGATTAATAGTTCCTGTAGCTGTTGGTGTAACTCAGGTGCTTGAGATTAGCAGTGATCCATTTCCTGGGTCTGCCTCTTTTCCTTGATCAAGACTCTGCAGTCTACAGTCAGGTTGTGTGGCCTTGGAATGACAGGGCCTATTGCTGTTACAATCAGGACTGGTTCTGAGTGCCACACTCCCTCTAGGCTGAACCTCCAGTAGCCTAGCTGGGTTTCCACACTGTGGACATTTTGGGGCCCTCTCTTCTCTCACTGGTTCTGTGTGAAGAACTGCAAGGTGCTTTTGTGGTATTGATGGCTACTCCTCCCCTTCCAACTCCTTGAGGAGGTTTTTGCTGCTTGCAATGGGCACACTGATTGTAACAGCAGCAAGCTCCTGGCATGCGGTTTCAAGCTGTGGTATCCATGGGAGCCTGTGCAACAATGTGGGTGTGCAGGGTTGAGCCTCCCTTCTAGCTGGGGCTCTGAGCTGCCCTCTTCCTGGGTGGCTCAGGGGCACACTTTTTGGCCCTCTCACTGCCCCGGCCAGTGCACTTCCCCACTCCTGCTCCCCGGTGGTCTCTCCTTTTCAGCCTCTGGCCCTGTGAGGTGATTCCTCTCTGTCAGCCCCCAGAGGATGGCTCTCACACAGTCCCTCCCCTGTAGGTGTTTGATTCCTCTGTCTCCCCAAGTTTGTGCTCACTGTCCACACTTCACTGCTTAGATATCTAATCGCTGGGGAACCTGAAGCTGCCTTTAGTCAGAGCTGCCACTCTGGGCAGAGCTACCACTGCTCAGAGCCAACCTTGGCCCACCAGCCAGCTGGTTTCAGAACTGTCTCACCTGATCTCCTATAGGTCTCTGCAGCCTCTGGGCTGTGCACCCCTGAATCCAGATGCTTACCTCTCCAATTCACAAAGGCTTGTAGATGTCTCCTGCTCCCTACCCTTTCTTCCAGCTACTTTGGCACTTGAGAACTTGGTCAGCACTGCCATCTACTCCATCGCCATCATTCCTCCTGGAGGTAGTTTTTAAAAATTTTATTTTGACTAGTTATTCTCTTGGGCATTGAAAAATGGCATGTTCCATTCCATGCAGTGCTGTAGTGGCCCTCCTTGGACATGTCTTCATGGCACCTGCATTGGGACAGGCCCCTGATGTGGCTTCAGTGGATCAGAGCATAAACTTGAACTTTGTTTTACTAAGCCTGGCTGTTTTGCTCTCCAAATAGTCATGCACTTTACACTCTCACCAGGAGGGCATGGAGGTTCCAGCATCACCATATCCTTGCTAACCCTTACTATTTTCCAATGTTCTAATTCTAAACTTAGAGGGACCAAGTGCATTTTTTTTGTTGTTGTTGTTTTAACTTGCATACCCTTAATTACTAATGAGCTTGGACATCTTTTCACATGTTTATTAACCATAAGGTAAATTGCCTATTAAAATTATTTTTTTAATTTTGAATTCCTATCTTATTACTGAATGATTTTGCCTTGGTTAATTTTAGTTATCACAAATGTATTCATTTCTCAGTCACTTATTTTTCCCAATGTTATAATTTTTAAAAATAAATTATTGATTTTTAATCAAATCCATCTATATATTAATTTTATTTAATCAAATCTATCACTATGCATTGATAGCTTTTATTTTAGGTCTGATCTTTGCCCTCTCCAAGACCAAAAGGTATTCTCCTACATTTTCTTTCAATAAATTAATTTTCTTACCTTTTATATTTATGTTTTTAATCTGTTGGAAATCAATTTTTATATGTGGTGTGAAGTGGGAATGTAACCAGTATTTTTTAGACATATTTACTCAAAACCCCTGCTTTTGTTTATTGATTTGTGGTTCCAACATTAGTACATATATATTTGTTTATTAACTTTCTATCATTTTACTTGGGGTGTTTTTCTCCTTGCACCAGTACCTATTGTATCCCAAAATACCAAAATAATTTTTTTTCCATTTTGCCCAGGTTGTTTAATTTCTTGGCATATAATTGTTTATAGAAATTTCTCACAACCCTTTTTATTCTTGTGGTATCAGTTGTGATTTCTTTTCTATCATTTCTGATTTTATTTATTTGGGCCCTCCCTCATTTTTTCTTGAGTCTGATTAAAGGTTTGTTGATTTTGTTTATCTTTTCAAAGAGCCATCTCTTGTATTAAATGATCCTTCGATTTTTTTGTCTCTATGTCATTTAATTTTATTATGATTTTGATTATTTCCTAGCTTCTACTTGCTCTAGGTGTTGTTTATTGTTCCTCTAGTCCTTTTTAGCTTTTTAATTTCTTTTTTACTGTTGGTCTTTTACAGTTGTCCCAATTTTTCTTCCATTGCTCTCCACTGCCCTACTCCCCCAAGTCAATCTATGCCCTGTTTTTTATGTCTATGGATCATTTATACTAGTTCCTTGACTAGATCCTTCCCTTTCTTTATCTCCTTCTCCCCTGCTTCTCCCCTATGGTCACTACCAGTCTGTCCCTGTTTCCGTACCTCCGGTTCTGTTTTGCTCATTTATTTGTTTTGTTCATTAGGTTCCTGTTCTTGTATGCAGAGTTAGGTTGATTATTTTAGATTTTTCTGTCTTCTTTATGAATTTCCCTCCCATATTGCCTTTGCTGTGTTTCTTAGATTTTGGGTTGTTGTATGTTCATTTTCATTTGGTTCCAGATATTTTAAAATCTCTTTCCTGATCTCACTATTAACCCATTCATTATTTAATAATATGTTACTCAGTCTCCATGTATTTGAATGCTTTTGAGTTTTTTCCTTGAGGTTGGTTTGTAGTTTCAAGCTATTTTGATCCAGAAGATACTTGATATGATTTCAGTTTTACTGAATTTCTTGAGGCTTGTTTTGTGACCTACCAAGTGGTGTATCTTTGAAAATGTTGCACATTCATTTGAGAAGAATGTGTATTTTGCATCTTAGGGTGAAAGGTTCTGTATACAGGGTGCGCACCATAGTGGCAAGATTTTAGCAAAATAAACAGCGTACCACAAAAGTGTTATATTTTGAGATATATTTATTCTTATATGTAAATACATAAACATAGTCATTATTTTTTTAATTGTTCAGAAAAGTCTCCATTTGCTGCAATAATTGACTCAATTCAACTTCAGAATCTTGAGCATGCTTTAATTAACTTTTCTTTATCCATGGACATCATCATATTTTCAATCTTAGCTTTAACAGCTTCTTTATTAGAATGAAATTGTTTATTACCTTCACTCTCACAAATACTGCATACATCATAGTCTAAAGGATGTGCATCTCATGAACTAGGTGGCCAGATTTCCTTTGACCAGAATTCAGGAACATTGACACTGAGACATTCTTGCACCTTTTTGGCATTATGTGCTCATGCACCATCTTGATGGAAGATAAAATGATGCCCATTTGCAACTTGCTTCATCCATGGTACAACTACTTCTCTCAAAACATAAAGGTAAACATCAGCAGTCACCTTCAAGCCTTGTGGAAAAAATGTTGGGTAATGATATCTCCTTCATTGCTGACAATACCTAACACCACCACTGTAGCAGGAAATTTTGTTTTCATGACAATTGAGACTTCATTTAGAGTCTTGCAGAGCCATCTGTTGTTTCTTCTGACTATTGCTCCTGCTGAAAATTCTTTGCGTTGGAGAAGAAAATCAGAGGGTTTTTTTTTTTTTTTTCAATTTTGTTAGCAGTTTCCTTGCTTTTTCAAAGCACCTTTCCTTTGTCTACTGTGTCATAAAGTGGCCTCTTCTAAGAACATACAACCTATATCTGATATCTTCAGCAATTATCTTGCAAATTGTTGCATCTGACATCTGCAGTTCTCTTGCTATGGAGCACATTGACTTTCCTGGGTCTTCATTGATGATCCCCTGGATTCTGTGTACAATATCTGGACTTGTGCAATCCTTACATTTTCCTTTTGGTGTTGCAACATCGGGATCAGCATCATATACCTTCTTCACATTGTAAAGTGTACATAAAGGGATGTTATAGAAATCTGCAATTTCCTTTGCAGTTTCTCCTGCATGCAGTCCAGAAATTATGGTTGCTCTAACATCATATTCCTTTGACATGATGGTTGCTCTCAGAATTTAATACTTTATATTTGAACAATGATGTTAAATTATAACCTTAGAAGCATAGTTCTTCAAAATTAATAAGAAGTACATGAAATAAGGAGATGGAACTCTATTGCCAATTTTTTTGCATGCACCCTGTATATCAATTAAGTCCATTTAATCTAGAGTGTTGGTCAGTGCTAAAAGGTCCTTGTTGACTCTTTGTATGTAAGATCTATCCATTGTTGACACAGGGATGTTAAAATCCCCTATGATGACTATATTGTTCTTGAAGTACTCCAAGGTTTTCCTTATGTATTTAGATGTTCCTATGTTAGGTGCACATGTTTACAACAGTTTCATCTTAATGATATAGTAACCTTATTTGTCTCTCATTATAGATACTGTTTTGAAGTCTATTTTGTATGATACAAATATTGCTACCCCAGTTTTTTTTTTTTTTTTACATCTATTTGCTTGGAATATATTTTTCATACCATCACTTTTAGCCTATGTAGATATTTTGTTCTATATTGGGTCTCTTGTAGACAACATATAGGCAGATCATGTTTTCTTATCCATTCAGCTACCCTAGTCCTTTGTTTGGAGCATCTAATACATTATGTTGCAGGTTATTATTGATAGGTACTTATTCAATGCCATGTTTTCCTTTTTTAATATATATATATTAAATATATATTTATTACTGTTATATTACATTCATCTCATTTTTCATTCTCTGCCCTCCCCTTCCCCACCCTCCTTATCCCCCACCCCATAGTCAATCCCACCTGTTGTTTGTGTCCATGGGTCATCCATGCTAGTACCTTGACTAAACTGTTCCCCTTCATTGCCTCCTTGTCCCCCTCCCCTACTACCTCCCCTCTACACACTAAAAGTGTGTTCCCTGTATTCATGTCTTCAGTTCTGTTCTGTTTGTTTGTTTGTTCATTAGTCTCCTGTATTAAGTGAGAACATGTAGTATTTAACTTGTGCTGCTTGGCTTTTCTCACTAAGCATGATACCCTCCAGTTCCATTCATGCTATCACAAATGGTATGAGTTTTCTCTTTACTTCTGCTGCATAAAACTCCATTGTGTAAATGTACCAAAGTTTTTTGATCCATTCATCCACCGAAGGGCACTTAAGTTGTTTCCAGCACTTGGCTATTGTAAATAGCACTGCTATGAACATAGGAGTGCATAGGTTCTTCCGATTTGGTGTTTCAATATTCTCTGGGTATAATCCTAGCAGTGGAATCACAGGGGCATAAGGTAGTTGTATTCTTAGTTTTTTGAGGAAATTCCATACTGTCTTCCATAGTGGCTGCAACAGTTCGCATTCCCACCAGCAATGCAACAGGGTTCCCCTTTTCCCACATCTGTGCCAGCACTTGTGGTTTGTTGATTTGTTGATGATGGCCATTCTGACAAGTGTGAGGTGGTATCTCATTGTAGTTTTAATTTGTATCTCTTTGATGGCTAGTGGTGTTGAGTATTCTTTCATATGCCTTTGGGCCCTTTGTATGTCTTCCTCAGTGAGTTGTCTGTTCAGGTTCTTTGCCCATTTGTTAATTGGGCTGTCTGTCTCCCTGGTGTTGAGTCACATTAGTTCTTTATATATTTTGGATATCATTGGCATATGTGTTTTCTCATACAGTTGGTTTCCTTTTAATTTTGCTGGTGTTTTCTTTTGCTGAACAGAAACTTTTCAATTTGATATAGTCCCATTTGTTGATTTGTTCTTTTATTTCCTTTGCCCTTGGAGAAGTATCAGTAAACATATTTCTGAGTAGGATATTTATTTATTTATTTATTTATTTATTTTTTGACCTCTATGTTATGTTTTATTGCCTATTAATTATACATAGATTGGCTATCTCAGTCTTTGTTTTTAAAAAAGTTTCAAATTCCTTACAGATTTGAACATGTTTTCCCCCAAACATTGCTTTCCTGATTTTCCAAATTCATTTTTCCCAGATTTGTCAAGTTATTATTGAACATAAAACATATATACATTCAAGGTGTACAGCATTTCATTCACATATATGCTGAGAAATGGCCACCCCAACAAGAACAGTTAATACATCCATCCCCTCACATAATTAACATTTTTTGAATGATAGTAACATATAAGGTATGTCATACAGTACTGTTAATTATAGTCATGGTGCTGTACGTTGGATCTACAGAACTTGCTCATCTAAGACTGGAAGTTTCTACCCATTGACCAACATCTTCCCTTTTTCCCTGCCCTACAGCCACAGCCAACCACCATTCTACTCTTCTTATGAGTCCAGCATTTTTAGATTCCACATATTGTATGTGAGAATTTACAATATTCACCTTTCACTGTCTGACTTATTTCATTTAGCATAATGCCCTCAAGATCCATTTCTGTTATCACAGGTCAAATTTTCTGCCTTTTTATGGCTCAATAGTGTCCCAATATATGTATGTACCACATTTTCTTTGTTCATTCATGAACTGATGGGTACTTCAGTTGTTTCCACATCTTGCCTGTTGTAAATAATGCTGCAGGGAACATAGGGGTACAGAGATCTCTTCAAGATAGTGACTTCAGTTCATTCTGATACTGAAATCCAGAATGGGGATTGCTATTTGGTACATTTACACAATGGGATTCTATGTAGCAGAAAGAAAGAAGAAACTTTTACCCTTTGCTAAAACATGGATGGAACTGAGTAGGATATTTAAAATTTTACTACCTATATTATCCTCTAAGACCTTTATGATGGCACTACTTATGTTTAAGTCCCTTATCCTTCTTGAGTTTATTGTGCTGTATGATATAAGTTGGTGGTCCAGTTTTATCTTTTTGCATGTTGCTGTCCAGTTTTCCCCCCACCAGTTGTTGAAGAGACTGTTTATATTCCATTTGATGTTCCTTCCCCTTTGTCAAATATTAATTGACCACAGAATCCTGGGTTTATTTCTTGGCTCTCTATTCTGTTGTACTGATCTATATGTCTATTCTTATGCCAGTACCAGATTGTTTTGATGACAGTAGTCTTGTAGTATAGTTTGATGTCCAGGATTGTGATTCCTCCTACCTTGTTCTTCTTTCTCAAGATTGCTGTGGCTATTTGTGGGCATTTCTGGTTCCACATAAATTTTTGAAGAATTTTGTCTATTTCTGTCAAGTCTGTCATTGGTATTTTAATTGGGATTGCATTGAATCTATAGATTAGGTAGTGTGGACATTTTAATGATATTAATTTTTCCCATCCATGAACATAGTATATGCATTCATTTATTTTTATCTTCCTTAATTTCTTTCTTCAATGTTCTGTAGCTTTCTGACTACAGGTCTTTTACCACCCTGGTTAAATTTTTTCCTAGGTACTTTATTTTTCTTGTTTCTATGGTAAATGGGATTTGTTTTCTCGCTTCTATTTCTGATGTTTCATTATTGATATACAAAAATGCTTTTGATTTCTGGATATTGACTTTATAGCCAGCTATTTGGCAAAATTTGCTTATTAGGTCAAGTAAGTTTTTGAAGGAGCCTATCCGGTTTTGTACGTACACTATCATATCATCTGCAAATAATGACAGTTTGATTTCCTCCTTTCCAATTTGGATACCTTTGATTGCTTTTACTTCTCTGATGGCTATGGCTAGAACTTTCAAGATGATCTTGAACAGAAGTGGAGAAAGTGGACAGCCTTGTCTTCTTCCTGATCTTAGTGGAAAAGTTTTAGTTTTTTGCTGTTGAGTATGGTGCTGGCTCCAGGTTTCTCATATTTGGCATTTATGATGTTGAAATTTGCTCCCTCTATTCCCATTTTGCTGAGGATTTTTTTTATCATAAATGGTCGTTATACTTTATCAAATGCTTTTTCAGCATCTATTGATATGATCATATGGTTTTTGCCTTCCAATTTGTTAATGTGATGTATTACATTTATTGATTTCCGAATGTTGCAGCATCCATGCATCCCTGAAATGAGCCCATGTGATCATGGTATGTAATCTTTGTAATGTACTTCTGAATCCAGTTGGCCAATATTTTGTTGAGTATCTTAGCATGTATGTTCATCAGAAGTATTGCCCTATAGTTTTCTTTCTTAGTTGTGTCTTGACATGGTTTTGGGATTAGAATAATATTAGCCTCATAGAAAGAGTTTGGGAGTCCTCCCTGTTTTTGGATTTTTTGGAATAGGTTGAGAAGGATAGGAGTTAGTACTTCTTTAAGTGGTAGAATTAACCTGCATATCTATCTGGTCTGGGGTTCTTGTGCTTTGGGAAATTTTGGATTACTTCTTCAATTTCACTAGTCATTATTGGCCCATTCAGGATTTCTGCATCTTCTGGATTCAGTTTTGGTAGATCATCCATTTCCAGAAATGTGTTACTTTCACTCAGGTTGTCATATTTCTTGTCATATGGTTGTTTGTATTAATTTCTTATATCCTTTGTATTTCTGAACTATCAGTTGTGATTTCTCATCTGCCATTACTGATTCTACGTATTTGGGTCCTCTCTCTCTTTTTCTTGATGAGTCTGGATAAAGGCTTGTCAATTTTGTTGATTATTTTCAAAGAACCAGCTCCTGGATTTGTTGATTCTTCGAATTGTAGTTTGAGTCTCTAGTTCTAGTTATTTAGTTCTACTCTGATCTTGATGATTTCCTACCTTCTACCTGCTCTGGGCTTTGTTTGTTGTTGATCCTCTAGTTCTTGCAGCTTTATGGTGAGGTTGTTTGTATAAACTTCTTGTGACTGTTTTAGGTAGACCTGTATTGCTATGAATTTCGCTCTGAGGACTGCCTTTTTTGTGTCCCATAGGTTTTGGACTGTTGTGTATTCATTGTTATTTGTTTTCAGAAACTTTTTGATTTAATCTTTGATCTCATTGCTAACCCATTCATTACTTAAAAGCATGTCATTCAGTCTCCATCAGTTAGAGTGTTTTTGTTTTTTTCCCTTGAGATTCATTTCTAGTTTCAAGCCATTGTGATCTGAGAACATGCTTGGTACGGTTTCAATTTTCCTGTATTTGTGGAGGCTTGTCTTGTGACTTAACATTTGGTTTATTTTAGAGAATGTTCTACATGCATTTGAAAAGAATGTGTATTTTGTTTCTTTGGGTGAAAAATTCTGTATATATCAATTAGGTCCATTTTCTCTAGAGTATTGTTCAATGCCACAACCTCTTTAGTGATCTTTTGTTTGGAAGATCTGTCCATTGTTAATAATAGGGTATTAAAATTCCCTACTATGAGTGTGTTGCTGTCTATATCCTTCTTGAAGTGCTCCAAGGTTTTCCTTATATATATTCAGAGCTCTTTCGTTGTTGTGTATATGTTTACCAGAGTTATTTCTTCTTGATGGATTGTTCACTTAAGTATTATTAAAGGTCCTTCTTTATCTCTTTTTATGGCCTTCATTGTAAAATCTATTTTGTCTGAAATAAGTATTGCTACTCCAGCCTTTTTTTCATGTACATTTGCTTGATGTATATTTTTCCATTCCTTCACTTTCAATCTATGTCGATCTTTTTTTCTGAGATGGGTCTCTTGAAGAAAGTATATATGTGGGTCATGTTTCCTTATCCAATTGGTTATCCTATGTATTTTGATTTGCACATTTAATCCATTTACATTTAAGGTTATTATTGATTGATACTTATTTATTGTTATTTTGCCACTTTGTATTTGTGTTCCTCTCTGTCTGTTTCTTCGTCTTTTTAAAGCAGACCCTTTAGCATTTCTTGTACTGCTGATTTGGTAGAGATGTACTCTTTTAGTCTTCTTTTGTGTGGGAAACTACTTGTTTTCCCTTCCATTTTAAATGAGAGTCTTGCTTGGTAGATTATTTTTGGTTGCAGGCCTTTGTTTCTCATTACTTGGAATATTTTTTGCCATTCTCTTCTGACTTGTATTGTTTCTGTTGAATAATCATTTGATAACTTTATTGGAGCCCCCTTATATGTTATTTGCTGTTTCTCTCTTGATGCTTTTAGGATTCTCTCTTTAGCCCTGGCTGGTAGCACAGGGGATAAGGCACCGGCCTGCAAACCCAAAGGTCACAGGTTCGATTCCCCAGCCAGGGCACATAATCAGGTTGCAAACCAGGTCTCCAGTCAGGTCTGTGGCTGGAGGCAGGTGAAACGCAACCATACATTGATGTCATTCTCCCTCTCTGCCTCTCTCCCTTCCCCTCTTTCTAAAAATAATGAAATAAAATCTTTTTAAAATTTAAGAAAAAAAAAGGATTCTCTCTTTATCTTTGAAATTTACCATTTTAATTATAATGTGTTTGGGAGTGGGCCTGTTTGAATTCCTCTTCATTGGGACCCTCTGTGCTTCCTAAACTTGAGTAATGTTTTCACTCATCATGTCAGGAAAATTTTCTATCATTATTTTTTTTTAACAGGTTTTCCATTCCTTGTTTCTCTTCCTTCTGGTATCCCTATGATATGGATATTATGGAGCTTCATGTTGCCCTGCAGCTCTCTTAAACCTCTTCATTCTTGTTCAGCCTTTTATCATTCTGTTGCACTGTCTTGAAATATTTTTCTAAATTGTCCTGCATCTTGTTGATCTGATCCTCTGCTTTCTCTAGCCTACTGTTGTTTCCTTCTACTGTATTCTTCAATTCAGAAATTGTATTCTTCATTTCCTCCTGGATCTTACTGATAGTTTCTTTGGCCTTTTTCAGGCTTGTGTAGCTCTCAGTAAGTTCCTTGTAGCTTCACTGGAGTTCTTTTTAGTTCCCCTGGAGTTGTTTATAGTTTTCTTTGAGCTTGCTGAGCTTGTTGAGCTTCTCTATCATCATTATTTTGAATTCCATATCTGATAGTTTGTTTGCCTCTATTTCATTTAGTGATTGTTCTGGGTGCCACAGTCCTGCTGGGCCAGAGGAATGATAGACGGGGTAGGATTCTTAATGAAAAGACAGACACAAAAAAGCTGGGGTCAGGAGGACTGCCACTCGTGGTGACAGCGCCACTTTATTATTCACACAAAACTTATATAGGTTTTTCAAGCATTCAAGCCTATCTCCTAGTGAAACTATTTTGGCTGAAAGTACTTTTTCCCACAAGACATTTGCTTATTTCTTAGTAACTAATTATTATCACTTTCGAAGCATACTACTTATGTTATGTCTTTCACTACACAGCTGCTATTTACTCTTGCTGAAGGTCAGCTTGTCTTCTAAACCTGATGTGGAACTTTGTAATCATTGGAACTCTTCTCAGTCAAGCTGTTGACCTTTTGGCCATCAGCCCGCCTCAAAGCCCTGAGTCCGGCCATGCCTTGACTCAGGGGGTCCCGACATCTGGGGATTCCTCCTTTCATTTTGGTCCTGAACTGATTCTCCCCCCTCCCCCCCATTTTGGGTGTCTCATGTTGCCTGTTTTTGTATCAGATTAATCTGCTTTGATTCATTGCTTTTGTGCAGTGATCTTCAGTTTTGGGAGATTTGTGATGTTCTGTGTTGCAGTCTTCTAGATTTCCTCAACTTGTTGTTCGTGGGGTTGCCTTTATGACGTTAACTTGGGCAGTCTGGTTGTATTTCGGATTGGTTGTATATGTTGCTCTTTTCATTCCAGTTGGCTGATTGAGAGACACTCCTTCTATCCCATCTCATACACTGCTTTTGAGCTGCTCCTAAAACAGAACCACTAGTCCAGGCAAAATAACCAGACCTTCAGAGATATCTTTCTCCTTTAATCCCCCTTTTTGACTGCCTACAAATGTAGCTATATACCCATACCCTCCAAGGTAACCCCCACTTTTAATCTTTTAATCACACCCTCAGCTGCAAGTGAGCCAGTCTTAATAGTGATGTAGATGTGATAAGACTGTTATAAGAGGGGAAAAATGATTAAATTGACTAAAGTATAGATAATTTTGAAGGGTGAAAAGGAGTAGCAAAGATAGCAGGGAAACAAGAGAGAAAGCCAACTTATCTATTCTATAGAAGTGAGGGGAGGGGAGAATCAGAAAAGCTCAAGTGGGAGTGAACAGTATAAGCCTATATATATATTTAGTTGCTGCATCTACCTCCCTATCAACCCTCGATGCACACTGATTGGTCCAGGTGGAGCCAGGACCCATGTGTTTTTAGCAGAAAAAATAATGTGTAGTCCCTAGTAGTATACCCACAAAAAAAGGCAGGGGGTGAGTGGTTTAAGTGGCTGAAAAGGAGAGGAATACTTAGATTGAGGATCAGGAATGAGTTGTAGCAGGAGAGTGAGTAGACTTTAAAACCAGAGTAGGAGGAGGATCTTGGGTAGTTAGGTGGATTGAGATAAGGGAGGAGTAAAAATATGGGAATTTGGATACACTGTGATATAAACAGTATTTCCTTAAAATGCACTAATTGTCAGGGTTGGAAGTAATTTTTGAAAAGGATATGTTAGGGATTATTTGTTCATGTAGCTTTTGGTGTAACTCAGGTGCTTGAGATTAGCAGTGATCTATTTCCTGGGTCTGCCTTTTCTTCTTGGTCAAGTGTTTCCAGTCTATAGTCAAGCTGTGTGGTCTTGGAGTTGTAGGTCCTATTGCTGTTACAGTCAGGGCTGATTCTGAGTGCCCCCTCTACCCCTAGGCTGAGACCCAGTAGCCTAGCTGGGTTTTTGCACTTTGGGCATTTTGGGGCCCTCCCTTCTCTCACTGGTTCTGTGTGAAAACCTGCAGGTTGCTTATGTGGTGTTGATGGTTATTCCTCCCCTTCCAGCTCCTCAAGGATGTTTTTGCCTGTGATGGGCTCCTGGCTCCAAGAATGGACAAGGGGGGGGGTGGCCTGCAACTTCATTTGCTCCTGTGATGGCTAGCACTCCCTTTCTAGCTCTTCAAGGAGGTAGCTCCTCTCTACAAAGAGTTCTTGGCTCCCCAGGGGGTCTGCAGTGTAGTTTGCAGGAGATGGCTAGCCCTTCCTGTCCAGCTCTTTGTGGAGGTTTTCACTGTGTTTGATGGGCCTCTAGTTCTGTGGGGAGCCCTGTAGTGACAGCACCAGAGATAGCTAGCCCTTTCCCTGTAGCTCTTCAAGGAGGTTTGTGCCACCTGCAATGGGCACCTGGCTCTATGGGGGAGTCTGAGCTGTGTGAGGGTGATGGCTACCCCTCTCCCTCTAGGTCTTTGAGAAGGATTTTTTGCCTGCAATGGGCACACCAGTTGCATTAGCATCAAGTTCCTGGCACACAGCTTCGAGTTTTTGTGTGAACCTGTGCAACAGTGTGGGTGCACAGAGTTGGGCCTCCCTTCTCACTGGGGCTCTGTGCTGTCCTCTCCCTGGTTGGCACAGGGGCACTATTTTTGGCCCTCTTGCTGCCCTGGCCAATGCACTTCCCCACTCCCCAGCTCCTTCTCCCTGTGGGTCTCTCCTCCTCTACCTCTGGCCTCAGGAGGTGTTTCTTCTCTCTCAGCCTCCAGAGCAAGGCTCTTACACAGTCTCTCCCCTGTAGGAGTTCAGTTTCTCAATCTCCCTGAATTTGCATTTACTGTCCACACTTCACTGCTCAAATTTCTAGTCACCGAAAAGCCTAAAGCTGTCTTCAGTCAGAGCTGCCCCTCTGGGCAGAGCTGCACTGCCCAGAGCTGACTTTAGTCTGGGCCTGCAGATTTAGAACTGTCTCATCTGCTTTCCTGTAGATCTCTGAAACCTCTGGGCTGTGCACCTCTGAGTCCAGATGCTTACCGCTCCAATTCGCAGGGACCTGCAGATGTCTCCTGCTCCCTACCCTATCCTCCAGCTGCTTTGGCACTCAGGAACACCATCAGCACTGCCCTTTACTCTGTCACCATCTTCCTAAACCTGAGCTATTTTCAGTACCACAAGATCCCTAAGGTGAAATAGATAGGGCCTTGATTATGTTAAAAAATATATTTGGCTTCAGGATGGAAATGAGAGAGAGCAATGGTTCTGATTTCCTAGTTATGTCCTTTCCCTCCTGGCCCAAGGAGGGTGGGCAATGCCAAGACCTGGGAGCTACCAAAGCCACTCTCTGTTTTAGGATTTGGAATTTATTTCTCTAAGGTTATTATTGATAGTTACTTATTTATTGTCACTTTGCCTCTTTGTACCTGTGTTCCTCTCCATCTCTCTTTGTTTCTTCATATTTTTATTTTTTATTATTTATTTATTTTTAGATTATATTTATTATTTTTAGAGAGAGGGGAAGGGAGAAAGGCAGAAAGGGAGAGAAACATCAGTGTATGGTTGCCTTTCACCTGCCTCCAGCTACAGACCTGGCTGGAGACCTGGCTTGCAACCTGGTTATGTGCCCTGGCTGGGAATTGAACCAGCGACCTTTGGGTTAGCAGGCCAGCACTTTATTCATTATGCCACCAGCCAGGGCTGTTTATTCATCTGTTTAACAACCCTTTAGCATTTTTTGCAATTCTGATTTGGTAGAGATGTATTCTTATAGTTTTCCTTTGTCTGTGAAACTCCTTATTTCTCCTTCCACTTTAAATGAGAGCCTTGCTGGATAGAGTATTCTTGGTTGCATTAACTTGAAATATTTTATGCTCTTCCCTTCTGGCTTGTATTGTTTCTGTTGAGTAATCATTTGATAACCTTATCAGAGCCCCCTTATATATTATTTGCTGGTATTCACTTGATGCTTTTAGGATTCTCTCCTTGCCTTTGACATTTGCCATTTTAATTATGATGTGCCTTGGAGTGGATCTGTTTGGATTTATCCTCATTGGAACCCTCTGTGCTTCCTGAACTGGAGTAACATTTTCACTCATCATGTTAGGGAAATTTTCTATCATAACTTTTTTGAACATGTTTTCCATTCTTTATGTCTCTTCTCCTGGTATCCCTATGATATGGATATTATTGCGTTTCATACTGCCCTTCAGCTCTCTTAAAACCTCTTCATTCTTGTTCAGCCTTTTTGCATTGTTACATTTTCTTGGAATATTTTTCTACAATGTCCTCCCTCTCGCTGATATGATTCTCTGCTTCTCATAGCCTGCTGTTGATTCCTTCTACTGTATTCTTCAATTCAGAAATTGTATTCTTCATTTCCTCCTGGCTCTTACTGATACTTTCTAAGTCCTTTTTAATGCTGGTGTAGCTCTCAGTAAGTTTTCCTGGAGCTTCCCTGGAGTTCTTCATAGTTCCCCTGGAGTTATTTGTAGTTTTATTTGAGCTCACAGTGTTCATTGAGCTTCTCTGTCATCATTATTTTGAATTCCATATCTGAAAGTTTGCTTGCCTCTGTTTCATTTAGTGACCTTTCTGGGGATTCTTCCTTTCCTTTTGGCAATGGACTGTTTCTTTTTCTCCCCATTTCTAAGTTTTGTTATAATCCAATCAGACTGTGATCAGCTGCCAGGCTAAGGAACTGCTGGGGTGGAATGATTGATTCCATTGTAATCCCATCAATTTGTGATCCACCACCAGCCTCAGATGCAGTTTTGGGGGACAGACCAATTCAGTGATAAATCAATGGATGTGTGATCAGCCACTAGGCTCAGGTGCAACTTGATGGGACAGATTCAGATGTAATTCAATAAATCTGTGATAGGTCACCAGGCTTGGGTGCTGCTGGACTAAACAGCAAATTTCAATTGTAAGCCAATGAATCTGATCAGCTGCCAGGTTCAAGTGGCACTGGACAGGACACACAATTTCAGTTGTAAATCAATGAATCTGTGATCAGTCTCCAGGCCCTGGTTCTGCTGGGCAAAACTGACCAACTCAGCTACAAATCAATGAATTCAGGATCAAGCATCAGGCTTACATACCACTGTGTGAGGCTGACTGATTGACCCAGCTATAAATCAGTGAGTTTGTAATCAGCTACCAGGTCCAGGTGCTGCTGGATGAGTATGACTGACTTCGTTGCAAACCAATGAATCCACGATCAGCCACCAGGCTTACATGCTACTCTGTGGGACTGACTGAATGACCCAGCTGTAAGTCAGAGTTTGTAATCAGCAGCCTGTCCCAGGCTCTGCTGGATGAGAAATGCCACTTCAAATGCAAACTATTGTATCTGTGCTCAGACACAGCATGGTGAAAGAGATTTATTTAGATGTAAATCAAAGAAGTTTGATCAAGGGCCAGGCTCAGGTACCGCTGGGCAGGGCAGATTGCTTCCCGTGGGCGGGGCTTTGAGGACCCTCCAGATGGAAGCTGCTTTGTGCAGCGTAGTCCACCCAAGGAGTGGGTGATGAGTCAGCACTGGGATCCCCACAGCTGCTTCCCCACTTCTCTCCTCCAAGCCACCACCACAAAATCTTCCCAAGTGTTTCCACTCCACCCTGCCATCCCTCTGCTGCAGCCCAGGGTAGGTGTGTGCCAATGTATTTTGGTTGCGGTCACCTTAGTAGTTCTCTGTCTCTAGCAATCTCTTAGGCTAGTAAACCCCATAGCTTTCTGCTCTTCTCAGCTGTATGCTATTTTACCCTCTGCTGTGTTGCTATAGGCTGGGAAACCCAGTTGGGGAACCAGAACCCACCCTTCTCAGCCATAGACCCCAGCTCTCTTCCTTTGGCTGCTGCCTCCAGTGGGGGCCCAGCCAGTCCTCTCACATTTCTGCAATTCTTACCAGTCACATTGTGATGAAGCATCCTCTTCTGCTCTGTCAGTGGTTATAAGTCTTCTTTCCAGCTGGTTTTCCATTGGTAATTCCAGCTGATTTTTTCTCCAAAAAAGTAATTCCAGATGTGACGTGGGAGGAGATTGGTGTAGCTACACTTACTCTTCTGCCATCTTAGTTCTTCTCCTCCACCTCAGGGTTTTAAGCCACCCAATCAAGATTCTCATGACTTTCCCAAAAATATTAGTTGGATGTTCATACCCCTGGGTAGACTCACTACTACCTGAGCAACTACAACAAAATTAATAGTTGGAGTTCCACGTTGAATAGAGACCAAATATGTCATGTGTTAGAACTCTGTTCTTGATCTTGATTAATCACAAATTTGAAGGCAGAAGAATTTGCCATATTTATCAATGGTACAATACCTGGAGAAAAGGATGCTGCACCCTGGCCAAAGTCAACAAGATAACTTTTTAAAGAGCCATGTAAAAAGCACCATGTCTTTTATCCCTGGCTGGCATGGCTTAGTGGATTGAATGCTGGCCTGCAGACTAAAGGGGTCACCAGTTTGATTCCCAGTCAGGGCACATGCCTGGGTTGCAGGCCAGGTCCTCAGTTGGGCGTGTACGAAAAGAAACCACATATTGATATTTCTCTCCCTCTCTTCCTTCCTCCTTTCTCCTCTCTCTCTCAAAATAAAAGTATCATGTCTTTTAAAAATAAATTTTACTCCCTTGATTAAAGATCTCTGGCTCTCAAGAAACTCAGGAGAAAAAGATCCAGTTTGGTTTCCTATAATCTCAGAAAGTGTTCAGAGTGTGATGTGCTAGAGAACGAGCTGCCACAGTAGTTGGTTGCTCTGTCTAGGACAAGAGAAATAGTGAACCCCTGATGATCAGACTATGTCCAGCACCTTCAGCTTAGTTCTGGACCTCATGCTTGAATAGTTGGGTACAACCTGATGTGTAAAAAAGAAAACTACCAGGATGAGTGAAAAGGAGACCTAAGGGAAAGAACTATTCAGAATGAAGAAGATTCCTGGGGGAACATGGCCACCCTCTTGGGGTCTCTAAAACACTATTCTGGGAAAGAGAGTGCAGGCTTGCCTGCTTGTGGGTCCCAGAAGGAAATCCAAAGATGAGCCATTAGGCTGCAAGATCAAGGAAGCAGTTGGTTACTGGAAGGCTGTGTTTTGTCAACATAAAATTACAAGTGCCTTCTGTGGTTCCACTAACAGATTGGGCTGCTTCATGAAGACATTCTAACTATAAATCTGAGGGAGTATTCTCTGGTGACTGTAGGACTAGGTGTCATGTATTCTGTAGTGGGTCCATTGGCCAGTGTGGGAGGGTAAATGATTGAGCAGTATCTCTTAGAGACTGAGAAGTCTTTTTCTTACACCGCTGGTCATTCGTTTGTTCATTATTCATTTATTTGATAACCCTTTCTTAAGAACTAAAGAAGACTCAGATTCTGTAACAAGGAGCTTCTAGGTCAGAAGTCTTTGTGTGGCAGCAAGATGATTCCTGAATCATGCATTAGTGAGACCTGTGCTGGAATCAGAGAAACCTTCCCACAGAGTGCTGTCCCTTTGCTGCCAACTCTCTGAGGTCATGTGTCAGCATGAGAGCTGGCCCAGCCTGGGATATGGCATGGAGAAACACAAGAGTCATGCTTAACACTGTGCTTGGGACTGAGTCATGTCCTTAGAATTATTAGCAGCATGATGTTTGCAACATCCTCCTCTCGCCTGTTGTCAGTAGCACAGTGGCATTTGGTGGTACCAGAGGC
The DNA here is from genome assembly GCA_004026585.1 of Noctilio leporinus. Lineage (NCBI taxonomy): Eukaryota > Metazoa > Chordata > Mammalia > Chiroptera > Noctilionidae > Noctilio > Noctilio leporinus. The sequence continues at coordinate 28,978 of PVIW01010724.1, forward strand.
AGCAGAGACACCAGGGAATCCTTTCCCAAAGTGTGACTCACCAAAAGTGAGAATGGACAGATTGTAATGATACAAAAGCCTTGGAGATGAACATGCCAATTAGAATGGGAAAAAATGAGGTCCCAAGGGCTTCAGCACTCTGAATCTGTCTTTTCTCTTTCAAAGCAGCAACAATTTTGGATGAAGCCTGGAGCCCCTGATGAAGCAGATGAGTCAGTGTACCCCTGGGGACAGAGCTGATGAGCCACAGCATGAGCCTTTGTACTCATAATTTAACTTGCAAATTTATCTACCTTGGCTTAGAGTTGTATATGGTTACCAGGGATGCTGTAGGAATGTGTGAATGTGAAACCTGCTTGTCAGTGTCCTTTCTCACAGGGCTCTTCATACTTTCATCCACTGGTTTGGGGCAGAGACAACCATAGCCTCTTGCCTCTGACTTTGAATCTATAATGTACTACCTTGCAAGCATAGGCAGCAAGCTCAGTCTTGTGTCTGTTTGGGTTGAGGGCTCAAATTTTTCCTGGTTATAAAAGAGAGGAATTGATGTTTTCTCTCCTAGAGCCAATGGCTAGTTAGGGCCTTAGCAAACTTCCCTATTATCCATCCATATGAACTGAGCTGCGGGGATGGTGAACCACAGGTGAACTTGGGCACAATGCTACAGATGCAAAACTGATTGCTCCAAGAGCTGGGTTCCCTGTATTGGGTTGCCATAGTTGGACCAACTGCCAATGTCTGCTTTCAGGTGACTGCATTTCTGTCCCTACTGTAGAAGTCATGTATCAGCATGATAGTATGCAATCTGTAGCCCTAGCTGCAAGCCCAGTAATAACTGTAGATACAGGCAAAGGGACTCATAGTTTCACACTGATGGGGCTGGCTTTACCAGGGTCAAATATATACAGTGAACAAAGATGATAATGAAGGTGCCTTTGTGCGCACCATGAAAAGTTCATGTTGCTCTATGGTTCTGCAGCATGCTGTGTACATTGGAAGAGGAGGCACACAGCCAGGTAAAGGGGCTTTACAGTGCATCAGGTTAGGAACAAGACAAAGACATTCTGAGACAAGCAGACATTTCCCTCCTGAATGTAATAAGCAGGGCCACACCCAGCTTTCCATTCTTACTACTGTCAGTGGTACCACTATCATCTGCAGGGCCTTCTCCAGTCTCCCTATGTCCACTAGCATGTGCTATGGTTTGCAGGATTTTCTCCAAAGACTCCAAACTTTCTGTTGAGGAAGGAAGATAAAGATTGAGGATATAATAGTTTTCTTGGGATTAGTTGAGTCAAAACAAACTGGGCAAGGACTGGGTCATGGGGCCAGTCAGGTTCTACACTTCACAGCAATTGTATGCAAAATAGACTCACATCTGTTTCTGAAACAGCAGACTTCTCCTTACACAGAACATATGATTAAAGCTTGGCTGCTGGCTGAGAGAGGTGACTGGCTTTAGAAAAGGACCACCCCAAGACATTTACAATACTCCTCAACATCTCTTCTTTTTCCTCCTGCACTGCCATTAGACAAGAGGAAAGGCAAGGGAGCAAGGAGCCATAATACCTCCTAGCTGAAAAGGTCTTTCAGAGATGCCAAACATAGGTATCCTCCAAGTTATCCACTCAGCTGCCAAAGGTTTCTCTAGCTGAAATGAGGACAAATGTTGGCTGATTGCCTGGAAATGGAACTTGATGAAAAAAAGATTCTGGAAGGCTTGGAGCTTACCAGAAGCAACCCCATGGGTTCTTCGGAATCTTGGCTATATTGTTTGCTTGGTGGATAATAGTGGGGGGTTGGTGTGTGTGGACCTAGCTTTCTTTGCCACTTTGCATTCAGAAATCTGTGTATCTTTTTAGAAATTTGAGTCTAAAAATATTTATACTTATTTAAATCAGTGACAATGGTTGTATACTAAGTAACTTTCCAATTCCATTTCATCCCTGAAATTGTCTTATTATATTTTGTTATAGTAAGGTATTATGGATAAATGGAAACAGTTAAGGATGTCTGTGAGAAACCAAGCTATCTGAACCATGAAGCAATTATCTAAGCATCACAATTCCCTCAAAGTTTATTTAAATTGGGAAGAAGTGCTGGGCAATACTCAACTGTTTCTGATAGGCTCATCTTATAAATTTAAGTCTTGGCAGGGAGGACCAAAAACTTGGCAGACACCCTCTCTCTCAAGGCTGGCCATTCAGAAAGCCATTGGATATTTTTGTTAAGTAAATAGGTGAACGAATGTTCAGGTTCTTGTCTGAAATCATCTTCTTTCCTAGAAAGTTTGATGATTTCTCTCAACATCTTCACTCCCATCTGCCAGCTCATCCACATTAGTGTAGGACTCACAAGAAAAAATAAGACTGGTAGAGCTGGTAGAGATGACAGGATAATCTCTGTGCCTAGATCATCAATTTACTCATATGTCTTTTATTTTCATTATTTGAATTGTTTTCTTACTGGAGCTCCTACTTCTTCTAATTCCAGCTTCTTTGTGTCTTTTACTCTTATATTTGTGTTGTGTTTGCAATTGGTGGAGCCCTTAGGCTCCTGGTTCCAACCTCTTTGATTCCATAGGTTTTTATCTCAGCATGGCTAACAAGATCAGACCCATACTGAGATCTCATACTTGGGTGGGTAACAAATAGCTTTGTTCCCTGCTCATCTCTCAACAACCAGTTTCTATTCTATAGGCTCAGAGACATCTTGTGCTTGGGAGCTACCCTGCATCCAGAAGGCCTTCAACTGAAGGAATTCCAAGTATATGATATAAGCCCCAGTTGGTTCTCCCACTGACTGTTCTTACACACTCAATCCTACAGAGGCTGTCTCCCAAGGGCAGCTTGTGTCTTTCAATCATTTTCTTTGCATCTGCCTTTTCTTCCACCTAGACCATCCTCTTTTAATCTACTAACAGTTTCCATTTTCAAGTAAGGTCTGTTCCTGAAGCCATCCCTATTCCTTAATGGATTCAAACAATCTTTAAATAGAAAGAAACCTCTGAACTAATCTAGTACAGTATATAGTACCCCATTATACAGATGAGAAAAGTGAAGCCCAAGCAGGGTCAGGGCATGCCTAATACCACAGAACACGTCAGTAGCACAGTGGGGCCTCAAATACCACTCTCCTGACATTTACATTGCCTCATGCAGCAACATCCTCTTCACTTGGCTCTCAGCTATCACTGCTCCAAGAGCTAGAGTAAATATTGGCAGAAAATATGTCAAAATATTAACTGTGATTATCTTGAGTGGGTGGAATGTAGATAACATTTTCTACTCCTTTTATTTGACATATTTCCAATATTCTTTCATGAGTATATGTATATTGCTGGTAAAATGAAGAAAGTTAATATATATATAAAGATAGATGAGTAAGACAGGGAAGAGGAGGAGAAAGAGGAAGGAAAGAAAATGGCTTGCAAAGCCAGGAGGATTTTGGAGAGCCCAGCGCTTCCTTATCAGGTCCTGCACATCCTTCATGGGTAGAAAAAGCAAGCCAGCTCTCCTTTAGTTTATGAAACATACAATTCTCAGATCAGCCCCAGACTCAACCCTAGCCCCAGTTGTGTCTTGGAGAGAGGCTTCCTATCCCAGAATTACAGACCTCCTGACCCACATCTGCAGTGAAGAAAGGTTTCTTTTGTTACTTGGATCACTCACAAACACTGAACCATCATCTAATCAGTGCCAGGTTCCTGGGTGTGGGTTGCAGGTGAAGTGTGACAGAAACAGGAATCAGATGTCATTGCTAGCCTTGAGGCTGTCAGTTCAGTGAAAGACACAAATATGCACACAAATAAGGCAAAGGCAGAATAGAGGGAGCTTTCTTTTATTATTATTATTATTTTATATATTTTTTCTTTTTTAAAAAAATTTTATTGTTGTTGTATTACATCCATCCCCTTTTTGCTCCCCTCTGTCCCCCTCCCCACCCACCCATTCCCCCCAGATAGAGGGAGCTTTCTGATTCCACCTCAGATGGCTGAGGAATGATGTCAAGCCCACCTTTCAAGCATAACCTGTGTTCATGGGATGTCATTGCAGCAGCTGCTTTCATGGCTGCTAGAATCACTCAGCTTTCACTTGCTGAACTTGATGGGGTAAGGGTGGGCCTTTATAGGCATATGTAGCCCTTTTTCCAAAGATGAGAACACTCAGACTGAGACCTCATCTCCCCAGCCTTCTATCTGCATCCGTGGGGAGGAGAGGACCCATGTCCTAATCAGGCAGGGATTCTATGAACAGCCTTCATGTAAAAAAACTAACCAAATGAAATGAGTGGCCTTTAGCAGCATAATGGATCCTGGCACAGTGAGCCATTGCCTTGCTTTAGCTCTTGGTTTTGTCTCCTTCTCTCCCAATCTGCCCTCTCTATCTCCAGCTCTGCTCATATGGGTGTGACTGTTAAAGATTGCGTTCATACTGTGAATTTCCTTCCTTCCTTTCTCCTCTTATTGCCAGAGGGGCCCTTATAGCCCTGCCATCTTCCTCTTCACCCCCCCAGCAGTGTGGAAGGGGTGCTTTTGAAAGCCAGGGCACAGCAGGTCCTCAAAACCACCTTTTTCTGCTTGTGTCCCTGGGCCACTTGGATGCTCATTAATGGCTGCAGAGGGTAGGAGGGAGAGGCGTATACATAACTTTCCTAAATAAGAGTGTTGAAAAGTAGGACTGCCAGGACAGCAGCTCTAGGCAATCAGGAAATAGAGCTGGAGGTAGAGTGGCTGCAATCTGATTTAATGTGCAATTAGAACTGCCCCAGCTATCTCTGAGAGCAAACTAAGTTTCCTATGTGATTGAACTCTGTGCTGGGCAATCAATGGGAATGAGGAAGGCAGGAATCTCTGTGCCAGGGAATGGAGAGTTCAGAGGAGATGACACTGGATTTTGCCCAAAGTTTTCTGGAGGAGTGAGGATTGAAGTTAGGCCTTGAAAAGTGCCTGAGCTTTCCAAAGAGGGGTGAAAGGGCTGTGTGAGTAAAGATCTTTGAGGACAGGATCTCCAGTACATCTGGCATGCCAGCTATAGTGTAGTAGGAACACTGGAAGGGCCCAGGGTGACTTGGGTTCCATTGGGTGGAAATTGACAGCCCCTATGCCAGGCAGGTCTTGTGGGCAAAGCTGGGCTGTTCCACATGGCACTAGTCCTCCCATAACTTGTCAAAGGACCAGCAGTGTGGAGGAAGAGGAGCTTGTTCTTATGCATTTCTTTCAGACATCATCTTTGTTCTCTGCTCTTTGTTATTTTTGGTTGGCATGCTTGGTGTTGTGAATAGATGAGCTCCAATTGTTTCAGGTATAAAGATGATCTTGTCAGCTGCAGGGCATAAAGAACCTGTATTGATGCAGAACCAGAGTGTTGGGTGTGTTTCTGCCCCTGGAAGCATGCCTTCTACTTGGTTTGGGGTTAATTACAATCCTCAAAGACATTCAAATGAAGCCAACTTACACACCTGAGGGAACGAGCCTTTTGTCATAAGCCACATAACACATGCCATGCATCACCCAAGCAGACATCCACTCTCATGGAAAGGAGAAAGGTCCCCAGCTTCCTGAAGGTGCTGAAAGGCTTCAGTTGGGATAAGAGATATAGAAACAGGAAACAGGGTCTTCTATAACCAGTACTCTAAAACAACATGCTGATATTTTTAGAGGGGTGGGAGGTGGGAAGAAGGAGGAGAGAAAGAGAAATGACTTGTTTTTCACTAAGGGTGGGGTTTAGGGATCATATTTTCGATTGATGCTTCTGTTATGGGCTGAACAGTGTCCACCTAAGATTCATGTGTTAAAGTCCTTATGCTCAGGAGCTCAGAATGTGACTGTATTTGGAGCAAGGGTCTTTACAGAGGTAATTAAATTAAAATGGGGTCTTTAGAGTGGGCCCTAATATAATATGACTGATATCCTTATAAGAGGAGATTAGGACATAGACAAACACAGAGGTAAGACTATGTGAGAACACACATGAGAAGACAGCCATCTGTAAGCCAAGGAGAGAGTCCTAGAGAAGGGCCTTCCCTCAAACTCCTCAGAAGGAAAAATCTCTGCTGATAACTTCATCTTGGGCTTCTAACATTCCTAATTGGGAGACAATAAATTTCTGTTGTTTAACCCAAGTATCCTGTGGCAGTTTGTAATGGCAGTTCCAGCAAACTCATACATCTTCTCTAACATTAGGATGCCTAGAAATCACAGGTCAGCTAGCTAAACCACAAATTCATGAGTTCACCTTCTGATGCTATGGCTTAATAAGCCTGGACTGGGGCCCACCAGTTATGCTTGCTCAAGAGGCTTTGCAAAAGACTCTTAAACATGTGGTCTCTGAGAAACTGGAACTAAAATAGTGGAATTGGACTCAAAAGTACTGGGTTTGAACCACAGCTTCAAAGTTAGTCATCATGACGTTGGCTAAGTGAGGTTCTTTCTGGGACTCAATTTTCTCCCCTGTAGAACAGGGTTATCACTTCCTTTCATATCTAGTCCACAGGAATACTAATGAGCATGTACGTAAATGACAAAGTTCTGGTTTCTAATCAGAGGTGATATCTTAGCTCTGGCTGCTATAACAAAATAACATAGACTGAGTGATTTAAATAATAGATGGTTATTTTCTTGCAGTTATAGAAGACTATAAATTCAAGATCAAGGTGGTAGTGTGGTTGGCATCCAGTGAGGACTCCTTTCCTGACTTGTAGATAGCCATTTTCTCACTGTGCCCTCATGAGAGAGAGACAACAAGATCTCTGGTTTCTCTTTATTATATAAAGGCATTAATCCCACCATGAAGGTTCCATCCTCATGACCTAATCTGAACCTAATGATCATCCTAAAACCCTATCTCCAAATACCAACACATTGCAGGGTTGGGACTCCCACATATCAATTTTGTGAGGGATACAATTTAGTGTCTATTAGGTAACAATAGTAGCAATGAGATTGCAAGTCCATCTTAGGCCCTATAGGTATCTCCTCAGATCTCTGAGACTCAGGACCTGCATTTCAAGGAGCTGCATTTTGAAATAAACATTGAGGCCTTGCTCCTTCTTTGACTCTTCCTTGATGTTGCTCACCTTTTCGGAACAGAGCAGCATTTGTGGCCTGAAGGTCATAGGATAGGGGTTATGGAAAAAGGTGTAGATGAGAAGTTGGGGGACAATTAGGTCTTACTATTGTGGGCAGGCCAGGCTAGTAAAAATCTATATATAAGTCAAAGATTCTGGGACCTTCTTGGGCCACTCCAGGTCTGGCACCATACCTTTGTAGAGGGAAGTCTCAGCATATTGCTCAGAATTCAAAAAGGACAAATCCTAATTAGTAGTTACAAAATAGACAGGGGATGTTAAGAGTAGTATAGGACAAGGAGAATCCAAAGAATTTACATGCACAACCCATGGACATGAACTAAGGGGGAATTGCTGGAGGAAGGTGGGGTACTGGGTGGAGGGAGGCAAAGGGGGAAAATTGGGACAACTGTAATAGCATGATCAGTAAAATATATTTTGAAAAAGGAAAATCCAACAGCAAATATATTGAAAGTTAATATGGTATTTCACCAAAGGCTTCAGGGAGAGGCAAGGGAGTTATTATATGCCACAAAGCAACAATTATTACTTAACTTCTTTAAACACCATGGCTCTTTTATGAAAATCTATCTTTTATGGTGGCTGCCTCATTCTTCCTTTCTCTCTCCCAATCATATTCTCCTTAGCCTTTCTAGCCTCTCAAGGGAGAGTCCAGCCCAAGGCTGGGCACAGAGTAAGTTCTCAGTCAGATATTAGTACTGCATGCCTGGGAAAAATCTAGGGTCCCTCTCTGCCAGTCCTTCTTCATGGGCTGTACTCCCCACCTCCTACTTACAGACCTAACTGGCTCTGGGTGTGGTGTGTGGGGCAGAGTCCTTCAGTGTGGTCTTTTTCATAGTGGAGACTGTTTCCATGCATTAGGATGCAGCATGTCAGCTCACTGTCTTAAGCTAGCTCCTTCCCAGCTCCAACTTTTTCTCTATCTTGACTATTTATCCAGTCCAGTACCCTTCCATCTCACAAAGTTCACTGTTGGAAGGTTTTCATTTAAAAGTACGAGGCCAACTTTTCATTTTATAGATGGGAGAATTTGGGCAAGGTCTCACAACAAGGTAAACAGAAGATCGCTGTGAAGGTGGTAACCAATACAATCTAAGCTTTCATAGTCAGCTCAGAGGCCCAAAGGTGTTGGGGAGGAGCAATTAATCTCCCTGCATACCCAAGTTTCTAAACCTGTGGGACTGGGAGCTGGTATGTGCAGAGTTAAACTTTCAATGTGTAATCAGTTCTTTGGTTTCCAAAGGTCTTCAGTAATTCACATTCCTTCTGACCTCTCTCTCAAATCCCACCTCCCCTCACCACCATTGCATACTGTGTGTCCCTTTACACCATCTAGGGTTTTCCCCTAATTTGCCTGGCTCCTTCCCTATGCCCACCTCTGGCTGTCTTTTCATCAAATTCTGTGAGGAGAGGTGAAATCCAGGTCTGAAAGCAGTGAAAGGTGAACATTGCAGGGAGTTTTCTACTACTGAGTCAGCTGGAGAATGAAAAGGGTTTGTTTCGCTGCCAATGTGGGTTTGATAAGGGAATTGTGGTTTCCTGCTCCAAAGCCATTCTCATGCTCTTGATTGCTCTTGGAAAGGTCTGGAAGCCCTGTGGAGTGGAAAAAAGTATGGGGTTAGAAGTCTGTAAAGCTGGATTCAGGTCCTGGCTTGGCTTCCACCTCTGAATGTGGCCTTGGACATGGCCCAGGCCTTCCCTGGGCCTCTTTCCTGTCTTCCTGGTAGGGAGAGTCAGACAGAGTCTTTGTATGTACTGGGAGTGGCAAGCAATTAGAGGTGGGAGATGCAACTTCTAGTACTGTGCCTTGCATGCAGAGGTCCTGCCTGTGTGGGCACTGGCTGCCAATCTGCCAGGTCAGGTTCTTCGAGGTTATGGTTAAGAGATAAGATAAGGGGGGCCTCAGGTCTTTCTGCCTGGAAATGGTCTTGGAAAGACATTGCCTAGTTGGTGCATTTCTAGAACAATGACATTCAAATGGTACTGCTATGGCAGAAGTAGACAGCAATCCTGGTGAGATTCAGGGTGGGCCAGGAGCCAAGGTTAGAATAACAATGAGATGGATCATCTCTGTCTCTTGGCCCCCCATTCCATTTATCTTTATGCTTCTAGGTGGATCTATTTAGTTCTTGGGGGAGAAGAGGGAGTGTCAAAGCAAGAAGTTCATTCTCTACATATAGAGAGAGAGATAGCAGCAGGCCTTTCAGGAGGCCTGAGAGAGTTTGCATCCCTTGAATGAGCTGTCATAAAGCCTCCTTGTTAAAGCCACTGTCAGTCCCCCCCTCTGTAACTGATCTCCCTGTGCTATGGACTGTATATTTTTGTCCTCCACAAATTCATACATTGAAACCCTTACTCTTAACATGATAATATTTGAAGGTGAAGCCTGTGGTCATGAAGGTAGAACTCTCTTGATGGGATTAGTGCTCTTTAAGAGACAGAAGAGAGTTGTTTCTTTGCCTTCTATGTGGATGCAACAAGAAGATGGCCATATATAAACCATTCTCATATGCTTTGTATATGGCCATAAAAACCATGAAGAGGGCTTTCATCAAGAACCCAACTGTGTGAACACCAGATTGAGTGTTTTCTATCCTCCAGAACTGTGAGGAATAAATGTCTGCTGTTTAAGCCACTCAGTCTACGGTATTTTATTACAGTAGCTCAAGCAGATTAAGATATTCTTGCCTTGCCTCCTAATCTATTATTTTATCAGAAGCAAGAATGATTTTTGAAACCACTTGTTAATATATAATTTACATACAAAGAATTATATATGTTTAATGCATGTCAATAAATGATTTTGGAATTAAGTATATACTGTAAGACCATCACTGAAATCTATACCATAAACATATTTACCACTCCAAACATTTCCTCCTGCCCTATTTCTGGTTTATTTGTTTGGTTAGTTAATTCAATAAGAACACTTAACATAAGATCTACCCTCTTAGAAAATTACTAAATATACACTACAGTATTGGTAGATATTTGTGCTATACTGTATAGTAGTTCTCCAGGACTTACTTATCTTGCATAACCAAAACTTAGTACCTTTTGAAAATTCCTAGTTTCCATCCCCCAGTCTCTGGAAACCCCCATTCTAGTCTCTATTTTTATGAGGTTGACTGTTTTGTACTTTATATGAGTGGTAACATGTAGTATTTGTCCTTCTGTATATGACATATCATTTAACATAATGCTTGTCCATGTTGTTGCAGATGGTAGGATTTCCTTCCTTTTAAAGATTGATTAATATTCTGGTTATTTTTAAAAGATTTTATTTATTATTTTTAGAGAGCAGGGAAGGGAGAGAGGCAGAGAGGGAGAGAAACATCAAAGGGCAAAATGTATGGTTGCCCTTTTCACCTGCCTCCAGCTATGGACCTGGCTGGAGACCTGGCTTGCAACCTCATAATGTGTTCTGGCTGGGGAATCGAACCTGTGAGCTTTGGGTTTGCAGGTCAGTGTCTTATCCACTGAGCCACCAGCCAGGGCTTTAAATGCTGATTAATATTCTTCTCTGTGTGTGTGTGTGTGTGTGTGTGTGTGTGTGTGACATTTTATTTACTCACCCAACTGTCAGTGGAAATTGAGGTTGCTTCCATGTTTGGCTATAGTGAGCAATGCTTCAATAAATATGGGAGTGTAGATATCTCTTCATTATAATGATTTCATTTCATCTGGATATACACCTTGAAGTAGGATTGCTTGATCACATGGTAGTTCTATTTTTATTTTTGAGGGACCTCCATTATTTTTCCCATAGTGGTTGTAACAATTTACATTCCTATTAATAGTGTACATCTTCACAAACTCTTGTTTTTCTGCACCTTCAACATGTCTTTTATTTGATAATAGACCTCCTAATAGGTGTAAGGTGGTTTTTCATTGTGGTTTTTATTTGCATTTCCCTGATGATAAATTACATTGGGCACATTCTTATGTAGCTGTTGGTCATTTTTATGTCTACTTCAGTGAATAATGAAATTGGTAAAGTTACAGGATACGAAATCAAAGTGCAAAAATAAATTATGTTTCTTTTTTTTTCTTTTTTTTAAATTTTATTGTTGTTGTATTACATCCATCCCCTTTTTGCTCCCCTCTGTCCCCCTCCCCACCCACCCATTCCCCCCAAAGTCAATCCCACCTGTTGTCCATGTCCATGTTTCTATACACTGACAATGAACTAAATAGGAAATCAAAACAATATTATTTATATTAACATCAAAAGAGTAAAACAATTAGGAAAAAACTTAACCATGAAAGTTAAAGACTTGTACACCTAAAACTACAAAACAATAATAAAGTAATTTGGTGGTGCCTGCCCACCAAACACCTGATCTTGTAAGGCTGTAAATAAACACCTCACTTTCACTTTACTCCTGGCCTCAGTGTCCATTTATTTTATGGAGTGGGTGAGTTTATTTCTCATAATTTCAAACTCATAGGACAGTGACAGAAGGCAGGGAGGGAAGCAGGATATTTACTATTATAACCAGAAATTTTATAGTTTAATCAGAAATTGCCAACAAGCGACAAGATGCAGCCCTTCTTCACTAAAACTAAACAAACAAATAAAATAAATAAAAAGATACAAATACAAGGAAATGTACCTCATGATTATAGATTGGAAGAATTCATGTTAAAATATCCATACTATCCATAGCTGTCTATAGTCAGTGTAATCTCTATCAAATTTCCAATAGCACTTTTAAAAAATACCAAAAATTTTTCTAAAACTCAAAAAAGCCACAAAATATCTACAAGAGCCAAAGTGATTTTGGAAAAGAGCTAAGCTGAAGGTACCACACTTTCTTATATCAAAATATATTATGAAGCTATAATAATCAAAATAGTGTTAGGCTGGCATAAAGACAGACATACAGGGGTGGGTAAAAGAAGCTTACAGTTGTAAGTACATGAAACACAAAGTTTATTCTTGTATTATTATTTATTTATTTATTATTGAATTATTATTATTAACCTACTTTTTCCCATACCTGTATAGGCAAATAAAATAGAATAGAAAACACAGAAATAAATCTCACAAAAAATGGTCACATTTTTTGATAAGAGTGTCAAGAATACACAATGGGGAAAGGCAGTCTCTCCAATAAATGGTATTGAGGAAAACTGGATATCTACATGCAAAAGAATGAAATTCAACCCTAATATCGCATACAAAAATCAACTCCCTATAAATTAAAGATCTTATACTGTAAAACTATTTGAAGAAAACATAGGGAAAAAGCTTTTTTTTTTAATTTTTTTTTTGTGTTGTATTACATCCATCCCCTTTTTACTCCCCTCTATCCCCCTCCCAACCCGCCCATTCCCCCCAAGGTCAATCCCACCTGTTGTCCATGTCCATGGTTCCTTTATACTAGGTTATTGTCTAATCTGCTCCCCTTCTTTGCCTCTACCTCCCACCTCCCTGCAACCCCGTTCCCCCTGACCACTGAAGGCCTATTCCTTGTATTCAGATACTTGGTTCTGTTTTGCTTGTTGTTAGTTTTGCTCATTATTGTCCCGTAATGGGTGAGATCATATGATATTTGTCCTTCACTGACTGGCTTCTTTCACTAAGCATAATACTCTCCACTTCCATCCATGTTGTTGCAAAGGGTACAAGTTCCTTCTTTCTTTCTGCTATATAGAATTCCATTGTGTAAATGTACCAAAGATTTTGGATCCAATCATCCACTGATGGGCACTTAGGCTGTTTCCAGCACTTGGGTATCGTAAATAGTGCTGCTATGAACATAGGTGTGCATAGGTTCTTATGAATTGGTGTTTCAAGATTCTTTGGATATAGTCCAAGTAGTGGAATTGCTGGATCAAAAGGCAGTTCCATTTTTAGTTTTTTAAGGAAACCCCATACTGTTTTCAACAGTGGCTGCACCAGCCTGCATTCCCACCAACAGTGTATGAGGGTTCCCTTTGCCCCGCATTCTCGTCAACACTTGTTGTTTGTTGATTTGCTGATGATTGCCATTCTGACAGGTGTGAGGTGGTATCTTAATGCAGTTTTAATTTGCATCTCTCTGATGACTAGCGATGTTGAGCATTCTCTCATATGCCTCTGGGCCCTTTGTATATCTTCCTCAGTGAGTTGTCTGTTCAGGTCCTTTGCCCATTTTTTAATTGGGCTGTCTG